>VDFB02364272.1:0-33736 GCA_007258455.2 Sequoia sempervirens
CTAAAAGTAGGTGAAAAACATCCATTGGGATGATGTCACACAATATTTTTTTCTGTGTACCCTTCTATGCTAAATTCCACCCAAGTTTGTTCATTTACTAGGACCTGTTGTTCCTTGTCCAACCAAGAGACCTTGTAAGGAGTGGGATGTGGGATTCTTTTCATTTTAAGCTTTTCTACCATCTCAAGAGAAACTAAATTATCTTTTCTACCTGAATCAACAACTTTGCAAACCTTACCTTGAGATTTATATGTGGTTCTAAAGATATATTTTCTTTGTGGAGGCTCCTTCACCATAGGAACTTTAATCAATGTTCTCCTCATCATATAAGATTCTCCAATTTCTAGAGCAACGTGCTATGATGGATATTTTACACTTTAATTGTCTTCTTTTTGCACCAATTGAGTTCTAATTTTCCAGACATTTCCATACTTGATGGATAATCTTGTTGCACTGATAACACCTTCGTGTGAATGTATTTGATCCTCTTCCTTGACCTCCAAATATGCCCCTACTATTTGACCTCCTTCCTCTAAAACTGCCTCTTGATTTAGAGCTTTTCTCTTGATGACTACTTGTCTCTCCTTGTGGATTTTGGGACTGTCCTCTTCCTCCAAATGTTCCTCTACCTCTAAAGCTTCTTCCTCTACCCCTACCTTGCTTCTCCTACCTTCTCTTTAAATTTTATTTTTCCCTGATTTGCAATTGGAAGCATTCTTCCATGGTTCTTGGGGTGGTAATACTTAACTCATCTTGTAGATTGAACCTCAACCCATTTATGCACCTTGCTACTTTTATCACCTCATCCTCCACATGACTTTCTCTTATACTTAGCTTGTGAAACTCCTCTGTATAATCCATTACATCCATCTCCTCTTGTTTGAGGTTTTGGAGTCTTCTAAATGTTTGAATAACATAATCACTAGGTAGGAATTGGCTCTTGATTTTAGAGACCATTCTATCCCAAGAACTATTTGTTAGGGTTAGACAACATATATCTAACAAGTTAAATGTAGATATAATTAATAAATAGAGAAATAAAAACACACAAAAAAATGAAACAAATAATTTAACATGGTTTACCCAATCTAAGCTACATCCACCAAATCGCAACCATCCAATGATTTTATTATCCAGTGAAAAACTTATTACAATCTTGCAAGTAATCAGCTTTTTCTACATACTGTAACCCCCCTCCCAACCCCTTATAACAAGCTTTTTAGAAGCTTCCAAAATTAGGGTTTTAAAAATTCATTTTTCTTTTTTTTCAATGATTTTTCCTTTTTTGGTGATGATCTGAAAAAAATGGCAAAATAATTTTTCTCGAGGGCTGTCGTCCCTAAACCCCTGCTCGAGGCCCGGCCTATCCCCAGACCTTGGTGAGAATACATGCCGAGGTGTACAGTATAGCATGATCAGTTGCCACAAACCAACACTAATTTTTGACTTACCCTTCTTCAACCTTTCCTTCTACACATAATTCTACCAAGGTAGGGCCTTTCAATTTTTTTTGGAAAACTTCACCCTTTGGTTTTTTTCTACCTCTTCATACTCAAAATAGTTATCAAGTGCCCCAATCTAATATAGCACCTCTTCACTATCCAACTTCCCACCATACATGGGTAATTCCATCTTCACTTTAGGAGTGTCTCCTTTGAAAACCTTCAACAACTTTTCCATTCTCAATTCATTAGGATCCAACTCATCCTCTTGGAATCCTTCTTGAGGGTCTTCATTCTCACCCTCTTCCTCTTGGTCACTCATATCACTAGTGACCACACCTCTCTTTTGATTTGATTCAAGTGATGCAAGACTAGCTAGGACAAATTCTTGAGACTCCTTTACTTGTCTCAACTCCTTGAAATGCTTTTCCTTCATCTCTCTCATTTCTCTAGTAGTTGGATTTCCTTTAGGAGACATCTTTGCTTCTTTCTCACTGCAACCTTTTCCTCTTATTAACCAAAACCCATGATCTGATACCAATTTGATGTAGAGTAGGGTGGATGACTTCAAACTAACTCAATCAAACAAAAATTTCAATTCTAGAACCCTAACTCAAGGTGGTATTCTCTCACAGTCCTCTTATTTCCCTAGTAGTACTTCAAACAAAGATTTTCCCACATAACTTCTAGAGAAAACTTCAAACCATAATTTGAAAACCATTATACATACCCTTTATTCCACTTGAAAACATATCAAATTTGTAGATAGGGTTACTTTGAAACAAAACCCTCAAATTTGGACTGCTACACTCCAGTTAGGCCTAATTAGGCTTGAACAACAAAGCAACCAGATGGTTTTCAATATCCCAACTTCCACTCTTCATTCCAAGGCATCCAACATGTCACATGGGGTTTGTAAATACAATTTCCAACAATTGGAACAAACTCCAAATCACTTCTCTACAAAAAACTATGCCTACCTATCTCCTAAGCCTAATACATGATGATATTAGGCTAGGGAAGCATAAAACTTACACCCAACTCCATCCCCTACTCCTGAAAACACTAAAAACATTAAGAAAATCCTACCTACATCCATTCCACCGATTCTCGAGCCTTTTCATTGGTGGAATGGGCCAAAAATAATTTTTCTTCACTCAAACCCTCACTAACTAGGGTTTCTTAGTTGTTTTCAACAAAATTTCTCTCTCCTAACTTAATAAAAATAGATAAAATCACTTGAAAAAGAGATTTGATTCAGTCTATCATCAATTCCAATACAACTTAGAACATTTTTAGGGTGTACATAATCGTACTATCTTGTGTTGCAACAAGAAATCAATGGAAAAGACAAAAAATAAAGTATATATTATTGCTTGATCACCAAAAACATCACCAAAACCTTTCCTCAACCACAACAAGGTATATTTAAATGTGTACAAACCAAAAACAACTTTTTTCCAACTACCTTTTGAATCCCAATGGTTCATCTTCACAAAAAACCAAAAATGCAAAATTTGTTTGAGCAACTTTTTGCAAAAGTGACATCTTACTACAAAACTGACCCCACATGACCAAAACTGACATGCAAGATCAAACATGGTTTTAATAGACCTTATTACAAACAAAAAATAATGAACCAATCAAAAACTAACATTTAACCCCCCTTACATCATGAAGACTCAAGTGCGCCTACACCAGTAAATCTGAAAGCCACTAGAAAACACTTAAAAATCAGTAAAAAATTGTTTCAAAACCCTAATATAGGACCCATTTTCCTTAGGGAAAATGAGTCCCTAATTAGGTCATATTCTATTTTTTTGGCATTAAAATATTCATTTTTGCACTTTTGTTTGCTGCTTTCAGATTTCTTTTGTTCTTTGTTGAATTTCTATTTTATTAATTTATCATGTTTACCTTCATTTGGTATATTTACTACATTTTGTGATTTCAAAATTGCATTTACAAGACTTCATTTTTAGATTCTTTGCATAGTGTAATCAGAAAATCACCTTGTTTAAGTTTGAAAATATGAAAATGGATAAGTGTTATAACAATGTGTGGAAGTCCTTGTTCTCCTTGGTTGATGTTTCAAGTTGTGTTTTTGGCAATGCTCCTAATGCAATTGAACCTACTCATGATCACCCAACTCCTAATGAGTGTCCTCATGAGGTTGACATCATTGAAGAAGATGATGCTTGCATGCACAAGTTCATAAATGATTGCCTTAACAATCTTGAGAATATTGCATCCTTTTACCCTTCCATGAAACAACCAACACAAATTGAGATGTTTGGTCTTTTACATCCTAAAATTGAGTCACAAACTAAGCCTAAACTTCCAACAATGAGTGAACCTATCTCCTCTAACCATAACCATCCATCTTATGTTAACAAAGTGACCAATACTCCCATCAACCTTGAAGAGACTTATGGCCAAGGCTTTAAGATTTTAACCAACCAAGGATGTGACATAGCTAGTGAGCATGAAATTCACAAAATTTTGGAGAAAATTCCACTTGAACAAACAAAAGGATTAGGAGATCAAGATCCTCCTCCTGACATAATTTTCTTCCTTCCTAAGGAACAACCAATTCCTCATAAGGATGATAGGATCATCTTAGGTCCTCCTCCTCAACATCTACCTCAACAAGTTGGTGAATCAAACAAGAAAAAAAATCCTGAAAAACTCAAGAAACTCAAATTTCCATGTCCTATGTCTGAAAATGAAAGAATCTTACACATGCTTCTAATTCAAGGACTCATAACATTACCACCCATTAGCGAGAAACCAAATCCAAATCCTAAGAATACAAATAGGTCTCACTATAGATATCATAGAACTCTTAGGAATAGTACTAATGAGTGTCATGCTTTAAAAAGAATATTTGGGAAGTTTGATATCATAAAAAATCCCTTAAAGCATGTCCTTTTGCTCCTTGTCATGTATTTGTTGTAGGATAATAGCATAATCGCTATTGCATGTTATACATTCATTGAAAATAATTATCGTTATCACAAGGAGCTCATTCTCATCAATCATCTTATCTCATCCTTGTCCTGCACTTATTGGGGGCAAGGGGTTAGATAGCCTTGTCATAGTTTTGACATTTTATGTTGTCCTTTTGGCTAGTTTTTTGTCTTCTATATATACTGAATGAGATTGGGATTTTGATGACTTCCTAATAGGTTGAATCACATGTGCCTTACTATTATTGTGCTTTTTATCTATTTCATGTTTCTTTATGTGATTTCTTGTGCGACACCTTGTATTGTTTCTTTTGATGTATCTCTTTCCTTTTGTGCATTCCTCTATATGTACCTAAACTCTTCTATATGTCATAAACATTTTACCTTTTTCTCTTGTCTTGTGTTTTCCTTTTGGGGATGATGCAAGGCATTGAGACATTTAGGTCTCTTCCATGTTCAACCAAAAGGATTTTTATTTTTTTTGGCTCTCTTTGTGTCATTCTTCTAGTTCTATGAGTATTTGAGGAATGATTGCATTTTCGATCTCCATAACAAAATTGTAGCAAAGACATATTGACCGCAAATCCATAGATTCCCTATGTATTTATGGGGGCAACCCCTCCCTCCTTTTTCATGGAATAGCTTTATTTCAAAAACATATGACTTGGCATAGGGATTTTCGAGGAAGTTCTCACGTCTTAGGAGTAAACATTGGCTAATTTAAAGCAATTGTTCATAGAAATGGTCAACTAGCGATCGCTTTAAAGTGGGGGCATACATTGATAATATCTTTTGACATTTTGCATGTTTCATGGTGTGATTTTATTTTTTCTTGTGATGCTTCCTTTTCTTGGTGGTGTCATTGGGTTTAATGTCCTTTAAGAGTGAAATATTTCTTATCATATTACTTTCCTCTTAGTGGTGATGTGGTGAATTGCATTCCCTAATTTGTGAATCTTTTACTCTTGACTTGTCCTCTCTTGGAGACATTAGGCACAAAGATCCCTAAGAAGAATACCTTACATTAATGAAGCAAGATCCCCTTGAACAAAAACCTATATATACATCAATGTTCATAAATGTTTGGCATAATACAACTTTCTAACCTTTTGAAGCTCGAAACCCTAATTCAAGGCCACCTAGCATAACACACCTTGCTTACCTATGGACCCTTTCCTTGAATTGTGGTGTCTTATTGAAGTTTTCAGGGGAATAGCTTTGATATGGTATGGGAGCCTAATATGATTATCTCATTTTCTACCCTTTCTTTCATTTCATTTTGTGGTACCTTATTGAAGTTATTAGAGGGATAGCTTTGGTATGGTTAGTACGATGAGAGCTGACTCATAGGCATGACTTTCTCATTGTACAATTAGAGATGACACAAAGGCATGACTTTCACACTAAAACACTTTATTGGAAGACTCACCTATTGGACAGTATGAAGTTATGCTACCTTGGAGTGAATGCAAACTGATGGCTTAGATGTGTTCCACATCGCATTGGACAATGTAGGATTGATCTTCTTGGTCTTTGATGTTGTATGCTTGTGTATCTTTGTAATTGTTGCATACATAAGTGTCTTGAACGTCTACTTTAGTGTGAGTTTGACATAGGGTCACACCCTCACTAAAGTGGGGAAAAAGTATCCCTTTTTCACTTAATTTAGGAATAATTAATTTTAAAATGAGCCTAATGCTGCCTTGATTTAGTTTTGTAATGAGTTTTACACTTTCACATTAAGTTTAGGGCCCTTTTAAACTAAATTGACTTAATTGTACCTTATTCAGGGTGTTGTAAAGTGTACTAAGTTACATTTTCACACTAATCTAGGGCTTTATTAATTAATTGAGGTTAATTTTCCTTAATTGGCCACTTTAATTCAAATCCAAGCCTAATTAATTATAAATTCTGAGAGATAAAACTTGGCATTCATAAATGCCATTACACATCACTTAATTTTAGAAGGTGTGTGTCCTAGGTAGGTGACCTAGGACCCATTTGCCAAATGGTGAATGGGTCATCCTCACTAGGTCCTAGGACCCTATTTTCACATAACATTTCACATTGTCTGAAGTGTGTCCTAGGTGAGTGACCTAGGGCCCATTCCCCACATGGTGAATGGGTCCTCACTTAGACCTAGGACTCCTCTTTGAAATATGTTTTTGATAGTATTTTAATGATTTTAAATCTATAATTTAATGTCAACTTGTGATATTTGAATTTCGGGAATTAGTCTTAAGTTATGTATAAATACAAGGTTATTTCACTTAGTTTCACCTGAGAATTTCAAGAGAGCATCCTAAGACTTTCAAAAAATCAAGAAATTTTCACAAGAGAATTATAGGAGCATTCAAGAGCATTCTTAAGGCATTCAAGGGAATATTATTGAAGATAATTGTAACAATCAAGATTCAATTTTTCATGTCAAATATTTAGTGCATCATGCATGTTGTTTAAGCTAATGTGCTGATGTAGCATTGAAGATCTATCAAGAATATTCAAGGACATTGTTTCTAATCAATTTCATGATCAAGATCTACATTCATTGAGGCCACTTCATGCAAGATTGTAGATTTATCCAAGGTTTAAAATAAGGTGTGGTGAGTTGTGACATTTCATTTTTTCATTCATTATTCCTTTATTCATTGTTTTATTTCAAGGTTTAATTACCAAAATGGGGTCTGACCAACACAAACCCCTATTCCCTAGAAATCAAAATTTTTCTCTCTTTGATGTGTGATTGTAGGTTTTAGGTTAAAGATCATTTGGAAAGCAAGATTGAAGAAAGTTAAAAAATTATCAAAGGTGTCATCTTTCTTGTGAAATCATGGAAAATGAGCTAGATGATTTATTTCCCTTTCCAATAGTGTTCGAATAGAATTTGGGACTATAGACATTGAAGAGAAAAACCAAAAAATAGATTTTCCAGAGGCCTAGCCAGGATGCATTTTCCATAGGGAGAATGAGTCCTCAGTGAGGTTTGGAAAAGCACTTTTGGTGAAAGGTACACAACATTTGACCCTTTTTAGATCTTCTTTTTTACTATTATTTGGGTTAGATTTTATTTTTGTTTCTCATTTACACATTATAGCACACATATTGAATGAAATTACAGTGAAATTGGTTCATCATTGTGTTTCATTATGGTGAACCTATTTTCCATTCATTTCACATATTAGTTACAAAATAATTTGGTTGTCCTCTTAGCTCAAAATAATTCTTAGGGAGGAGAGAATGACTTCTATTACCTTGGAAAAAATTGGTTAGGTGTGTACTCAATTATTCATCCATGTAGAAAGCTTATCATGCAGTATCTCTTTTTCCACACAATAACTTTGAAATTACATACTTAATGCTACCACTCACTTAAATGCTTAAATTGACCCATTAAAATACTTTTTATCCAAAACAACCCTTATTTTTTGAATGGAAAAGTGGGTCATTCTCCCTAGTGAGTTTGATATTGAGCATGTTAATTAGAAGGAAATAAAAGGTCAGGTTATAGAAAAATAGTTAGCAAGGGCTCCCATTTAGGACTATTAGCCTTTAAAAATATAATTTTTAGATGAATCCATCCTTCACATTGAAGAATGAAAACCATGGACATTATACTTTGATGGATCATTAAGATCGCATGGATTAGAATAAAATATCCTTTTCATCACCACAAGGTGATTTCATTCCAAAGGCATTTTACATTGGTTTCCTTGTACATATAATATAGTGGAATGAGGCATTGATCTCAAGTATAAAACTAGTAGTATAATGGTACAATAAATTTTTTTAATGACAAGTTCCTTACTAGGTTAAATGATGAAAATAAGGGGTTCCACCTTTTAGGAGATGGAACACAAAAGGGGTTTAGGGCCTTTCCACCTATTTCCTTGAAGTTCCATTCAAGGAAACCTTAGAGATCTCAATCTAGGGATGGAATGAGGGAAAGAGATCTATAATAAGGTGTCCTAGGGTGTGATTAAAGAAAATAAGGGTTTCACCACCAAGAAAAGGATTGGAAAGAAAAGTAATGAAAGTAATTTGCAAAACCTAATGATATGACCTAGAAAATTAATTTAAATTAGAGTAACAAATTGGACATAAATAGAGGTGTACTTGGAAAGCTAAAGATGCTTGAAATAAGGTCTAAATTCCTAAAATTATGAATTTTAATGCACACTAGGACTCATACAACTATAGGGGTGATTTAGTCCCAGTTTAGGGTTTTGAGTCGAATCCAAAATTTGGAATTGTTGAACTAGGATCTATAGAAAATTCTTGAAATCTAGTGTACTAGGACTCATACACCACAAGTGGTGATTTAGTCCCAGTATCATGATTGATTTGAAACTATGATATCCTCTAGTGATATTCTATAGCTTCTCTCCATTCTGATCTCTAAGTTTGAAATATTTAATTCTAACTTGTAGGTGATTTTCCATGATCTTGCAAAAAAGATGACAACTTTGTAACTTTGATAACTTTTCTCCAATCTTTCTCTTCAATGGATCTTCAACCTAAATATACAAATCTCACATCAAAGAGAGGGAAAAATGTTATTTTGTTAGTGCATAGGTGTTTTCCTTGGTCAAACCCCATTTTGGTAATCAAACCTTGAATGAAATGAAATAGAAAGAGGGAATGATGAATGAACAAATAAGTTATGTTGTTGCAACTCATCAAACCCTTGGAATCAGGGTTGCAATAGCATATGTTATGGCTAGGATGAATGAAGATCTTGACTTGAATGCTTGCTTGAATTATAAGAATCTCCATCACAAATGTTAGCTCAAAAACAAACATGATGCATGATGACTTTGACATGATGCTTGAATCTCAAATAATGCTCCAAGATGCTTCATAATCAACTCTTGAATGCTCTTGAATTCTCTTTAATTTATATAATGCTTGAATTCTTAGATCAAACTCTCTCATGAAGATTTCTAGGAGAAAATATGTGAAATAACCTTGTATTTATACTTGTTTATGCCAAATTTCCCAAAATTACAACACTACAAGCCGACAGTAGATCTAGGAGAATAAAATCCTGCCAAGAATTAAATTTAAAATTAGGTCCAAGATCAGTGGGACTCATATGCCAGTTGGGGTGTATGAGTTCCAGTAGCTTAGGCTTGGGATACAAATTTCAAGAAATGTTATGTTTAATACAAAATTTAGGTTTAGGCCCTGAAACTTAGGTAAGACCCATACACCCAAGGTGGCATTTGAGTCCAATATCACTATGTCTAGGCCATACAAACCAAAAACATTAAATTATGATTGGTCATTTATTAAGTGTTAGGATCATCCTCAAAAAAATGCATTAAATTAGGCTTGTGGATGCAAAATAGGACCAAATAAGGCATAAAGAAGAACAATTTTAGTAGGGAGGGCCCAAACAAGTGTGAAAATGTAAGGGGATACATTTTCCTACACTACATTAAGGACAATAAACTTATTTTCTATAAATACATGGTTGAAATATTCAAACAAAACTTCTTAGATATATCTTTTGATCAAGTTCCTCATATTAATAATTTTTTTTTGATCAATGGTTGGACCATTCGATCTTTTCTAGATATGATTGATGAAGCTCATAAGTTTCATTTAATTTTAGAGAAAATCCTTATATTTTCTTATGATCTTCTATATTCTAACATGATATGTGACAGTGTTCATCTTGATACTCCTTGGTACATTGAAACTTTTTCCTATCTCCAAAACCAAATCACCCCTCCCAACATTTCATCCACCAAACATAAGTGCCTTATGCAATACAAATATTTCTTACAATCCTTGGTTGAACACTCTATTATACAGGTTATGATGACACTTTTCTTAGATGTCTTAACTCATATGAGGCTAACCTTAAACTTTAGTAAGTACATAATGGCATTTTTGGTGCTCAAATAAACAAAATGATCCTATCCAAGATGCTCCTTCACATATGATTATATTGGCCTACCATGAAATCATATTCCTATCAATATGTAAATAAATTCCTTTGATGTCAAAAAAAATGGATAACCTATTCATGCAACCTCATAAGACCTCTAGCCTGTTACCACCCCATGGTATTTCTTAATATTTTTCCTTGATTTCATTGGAAAATTTTAAAATGATCTCCTCTAATGGCCACATGTTAATTTTATTATCACCAAATATTTCATCTTGTGGGTTGAAGCATTTACACAACTTTCACCACCAACATCCAAATCTCTAAATTCATCAAGTTAATGATCTCACTTGTCATTTTGGTATACCATCCACCATCATCATAGATAATAGATTTTTTTTTAAACACCATGAGCATAATTCTTATGAGAGAAATTCCATATTAAGCATTAATGGTCCAATTCTATTACCCAAAGGTATCGATCAATCCAAGGAATCTAATAAATCTTGTTGCAAGGTGTGCACCCTTGGTCTCTTTGTGTTGTGCATCATAGCATTGTGCTCAAGTTCATGACATGGCTTAATCACCTCTTATGGATTTATTAAATTTGGCAGTTGTATTAGGCATTAACAGGTTGATATTTTGGTACAACGATAACCATCTAGCAAACAATTGGTATCAGAGCCAGGGTCATAGGTTTGAACCCATTGCTTGTGCTAGAGGGGGATTGTTTCAAGGTGTGCACCCTTCGACTCCTTGTACAATGTAGAACAAAACTTGGTTTTGTGATATGGCTTAACTACCTCTTGTGGATTCATTAACTATGGCAGTTGCATCGAGCATTAACAGGTCAATCTTTTGGTCCAATGAAAACTATCTGTGAAATAAAACTATCATCAAAATCCATAAGAAAAATGATCAATGATGTTGGCCATGACTAGAAACTTCAAATCAATATTTCTCTTTGGGAATATTCACAAAAAATCATACTCCCATAGGTGCCACTCTATATTCACTTACCTATGGTACCAAAGAACTTTTTCTAGTAGAGGTTAATCTCTCCTTGTTTGTTTCTTTGTGTAACCTCATCTTAAAGGAGGATTACCAAGAAGCATACTTTCATGAGATATAAATATTTGAGGAATATCATCTCATTGCTCTCAATCACCTTAAATCGCACCAACATAGGTTACAAAATGACTATAAAAAATAAATTTGCACTAGAGAGTTTGAGATTGGAGATATTTTCCTTAAATAAAATCAGTAAAAGAATATCCAAGATAAGGAGAAAAATGGAAATTTTAGCCAAATTGGTTAGGACCCTATGTGACTACTACCCAGTTTGAATTTGATGTCTACAAGCTAGCCACTCCTATAGGAAATAACCTAGATGATCCCATGAACATTTTCCATCTCAAGCACTTCTACACTTAACCCATTTAGCATCAATCTTTCAAAAAACTATAAAAAATAAGAAAAAGAAAAAATCTAAAAAAATTAAAAAATCCAGAATATATTAAAGGGAAATAAATCAATCCACTAGTAAAAATTGTTAGATAATATAACAATTCATAAATAAATTTAATCATTAAAATAATAAATTTTCACAACACAAAATATTTGTGGAAAAATTGTTATGCACTAGGATAAACCATAGGAAAAGGTCTCTTAGACCTTTTATGTCACTGAAAATAATAAATTGTTATAGAAAATTTCAATCATGCTTTAAGAAAAAGCTAACTCCTAAAATAAAAAAAGTTGTCAAAATACTTAATCCAATTTGACAAAAATATTCCCAAGATAGCAGGTGTGGGTGTACATATACATGGTATCCACATGTCACATTCTAGAAAAAATGTCCTAATTGAATTTAAGTTTCTTCTTTGTGAATATCTTCACCATTAAAAGACCAATTCCAATGCTACCTATCATCAAGTAATGTGCAAGCCTAGAGAATTTCTACACCAAAATAACCTATCCATCCCTATGGTATTTTTCATAATATTTGTTGGATTTATATCAATGTGAATCATGTGGCCAAAGAGTTATGTCCACCTTCCACAACCTCATGTATAAAGTGATATTGAATATCAATATGATTTTTTCTAGCATGATATGGTGATTTTTTTGGTAAGTGTAAAGCACTTTAGTTGTCACAAAGCATCACCATGTTATCTTGCTTAAACTACAATCACCGAAAATTCTATGAAGCCACATTTTCTCGTTGCTAGCCTATGTTGCTTCCTTATATTTGACTTTAGTATTAGACAAGGCCATCATTATTTGCAGCTTTGAGACTCAACTAATAGCACATCTAGATAATGATAAAATATACCCTATAGTAGATTTTCTCTTATCATTATCTCCACCAAAGTCTACATCCACATGCCCATTAACCTAATTACAACTCCCACTAATCATAACCTATATTTTCCATGAAATAAATGAATGCTCTCATTTCTTGTGTAATGTCACCATGAAAAACATAAGTGTACCAACTACTAATTAGTACATTACACATGAAATTTGTGTCTTTTTTGCTTCTACGCTAGGGCACTATTTTTAAGAGAATTTAATATGAATAGGAAATGGTATAATTAGTAGTTGTGCATTATGTATATTGAAGTGTTGCAAAAAAATTTCCACATCTTCTATGATAACCAAATTTTCCCATTCTTTGTGTCTTTGTGTATTCTCATTCCGAGAATTTTATATTTATTTCCCATGTCCTTCATTTCAAAATCCATAGAAAGTTGAGATTTTTACCTAATGATTATATGCATATTAGGATCTGCTACAAACATATCGTCAACATACAATAGAAAAATAATGAAACTACCATATTCATACCTTTAAAAATAGGCACAACGATTAGCCTCATATCTACTAAAACCTAAAATCAGCATGGAGTCAAACCACTTATACCATCACCTTGGCACCTATTTCAATCCTTATAGAATTTTTCCAACAAATAAACTAGATTCTCCTTTCCTTGTTCCTCAAAACCTCTTGGTTTTTCCATTTTTTCTTTAGAAAGATCATAATGCAAGAAGGTTGTTTTAATAGCTTACTATTCAAACTCCAAATCAAGAATAGCAACAAGAGATAAAAAACACTAATTGTACTTATTCATATCATAGGTGAAAATATTTCATCTGAATCAATAACTAATTTTTGTGCATACCCATTGACCACGAGTTGAGCTTTATATTGCTCCTTATTATTATTTATTGCTCTTTTCAATTTGTAGACTAACTTTTTCCCTAAAGATTTCTACCACTTTGGTAATTATATGAGCTCCCATATTTTATTATTATGTAGAGATTCTATCTCCTCCTCCATGAAATCTCTCTTTTTTCTTGCACCATCATCTTTGCAAGTATCTTGATATGAGAAAGGATCACAAACATCAGTAAGTAATGCATTGGCTAAATTATAAGTAGGAGAGTTCCTTTCTATTGGTTTCAATATTTCAATGCTATATCTTTTTCCAGGATGTGATTGGTGACCCTATGACACATTGGTTCACTATTCAACCTCATCATATAATTGATTTTTATTATTATCTTGTTGATTTTTATGAACAAGTAGTTGATTTTCATGTAGCACCTCCATGTTTCCATCATAATTTTCCATGTCTATTATAACTATACATACCATTTTTCCCTTCACTTATTTTCACTAATTTTTCATTAAAATAAACATCTTGACTAATTATAATCATGTAGACAATAATATCCCACCAACTATACCCCTTTATACCTTCAGTATAGCCAAGAAAATAATATTTCATGGAATTTATGTCTATCTTATTTCTATCCTCTTTATGTATATGAAAATAAAAATCAGAACTAAAAAAGGAAGAAATAAATAATTAATAGATTTACCCATCCATATTTCTTCAAGCATTTTATGATCTAGAGTTTTAGTGGGTGATCTATTTAAAACCATTAAGAAATTGATATTAACAACTCATGGCTTGTTTTTCCTCCAATCCAACAATGCTCATGATACATCTCACACACTCCATAATTATATGATTCATGTGTTCAAAAAGACCAAATGTGGCATTGGCATGATGAGGTGGAGGGGTGTGGGGGGAAGTTTGGATGGGGGTGAAGAAATATTGTGGGGAGTAGATGGTATTTTCAAAATATTCATGACATGTCTTGTCAAAAGTATAATTTTTAGAACCATGTTTATGGAAACATGCGTAAGGCCAAAATTATCTTCAATTTTTTGGCGAATAATGATCCGATTAATATCATGATGGATCTTGAATTATATTTGAGGTAATTAAGCAAGAGTCTTTTCAGCCCCAAATCCCTAATCTATTTGGGAATGACCATTGGTATGTGCAAAGATGTTATTGCCTTAATTAGGAAAGATTTTTGGTTATGGCATGACAATGCAAATAATTGGGGTGTGTGTTTCTCTCATTGGAATTTTGAAATACCTCTCGCTCTATTATTCTCAATGAAAATACATGATTTGGGAGAGAAAATGGGTGGTGACAGAGTTTGAACTGATCCTAGTTCTTCCGAAGAGTTTCACAAGGAATCCCTTGTTTGGCACATTTGTGTTGAGGGAGGAATTGTGCCTCTAATGGAATGCCTTTAGGGGCATGATGAGAAGCTCCCAGTATAGTTCACAAGCTCATAGAATGAAAAGAGAGTCACAGTTAGTTGCATCTCCTTTGAAATTAATGAGGATTTAATAGCTAAAGACACGGGCCTATCATGCGTGAGTTAGAGGCTTAAAAAGCATACTTAAGTGTAGGATGTAGAAAGCCTCCATACATTCTACTAGGGGAATGAGAAACCAATAAAGTTGTATGCAGGGTTCAAAAGGGAGTCTTTTTCAAAGCCTTAGAAATAGGTATGTTTAGCCATTATCAATTAAATTATGTTGGAGGTGTAATGCCCTGCCACACAACCCTAGAGGACGATGCAAACACAATGGAAGCGTACAATTTTTTTCTTCTAAAAGTGCAATTAATAACAAGTAAAGTGAGCTACACTTAACACATACATCCTCTAAGGTATGCGACAAAGCTTACATTTAAATCCCATAACATACAAAAGTAAACTAATCTATAGCATATAAATAATACTCATGAAATAAATAACATACATCCAAAGCATTAAAATCATCTCATTAGATACAAAGTACATTAAAGAATCATCCATAGATTGCATTCATTCCATTAAGCAGTTACAAGACTCATTCCCAAAATGAGGAAGATCATACAATAATGTTACAATAAAAATGATACAAGAATCCTCCTTGACTACAAATGAGGAGTAGTACATATACATAAGTATCCAACTGAACCAATAGAACATAAGAGATGGAACATATGATCTCTCCAATCTGGAAGATCCCATCATCACGAACATGTAGTGGGAACCCAATGGTGTAAGGTGCACATTCCACCCAACCAAGTGGTACTTGAAGGCCCACCCCCTATGCTAGAGGAGATAGTAAAAGGGATTCCTAGGTAAAACCAACAACCTCTAGACATAGGCAACACACAATACTATATCATACAAGAACAATGCATACATAAAGGTTACATTGCTTCCAGAGTAAAATAATCAAGTATATCAATTGTACGATACATATTGATTGTTGTCATAGGAGGCTCATGTCATCACAAAGCTGCATGGGTTATCTTGGAAAATATTCCTAGGCCTTGGCCCCCATCTTGGGTTATCTTGGTATCCTCTCACGACACTCGAACCCACATGCAAAAAAATGTAGAATCAAATATATTTCAAAGGGAAAAGATAATGATCTTGCCATTCTAGGCCTTCCCATCTCATCTCAAGTCTAAATGAGCCCTTGAGCCAATGAGTGAGGCACAATTATCTAGTTAAGTGTTTTAAGCCACCCTTTCCCCCAATACATTCATTTAATTTCCACTAAATTAACTAACTCTCACATGAGTTATCCTGGCACCACTTTATGTGCTGACCCACATTGAGAGCCACTCCCCTATTGACAACAAAAGGATCTAATCCACAACAAAGGGTAAACATAGTGAAAAAAATAGATATTAAATCCCAATCCAAAATATAAGAGGCATCACATCCCCATTCGTAGTAACCGGGTGTTTAACTGAATTACAACCAAGTGCACTACCCAAGGGAAAATCAAAGGGCTGAACCATAAATCACAACAACCCCCTCATTAAATAACATCATTTGGAAGACTTACATACACAACTAATCAATTTCCCCAACTTATGTGAACATAAGAAATAATAATTAAATAGGCAATTCAAGCAGGAAATAAATCTACCATTAAGATTTCCTAAATCCAATTTTCATCTCAAGAAACAATAATACATTGCTAGAAATAAACCAACGTAATATAATTTCATTTACAAAGAATAAAGAAATTAAATCTAATTGTTTAATTCCATTTCCCTATTTACATCAATATAAATCAATTTCCTCTTTTAAATCATTTCATTTAAATCATCAAATTTCTGCTTTTGCATGCACCTATTATAGAAGTACATTTTAAATATATATATATGTATGTATATATATGTATGTATGTATATATATACAATTATATATATTTAAATATATATAATATTTAAATATTTAAAACCAATTAAAATTTCCAAAACATGAATTAAATATATATATAATCCATATGCTAAAATGGTGGATGAAAGTTTGTTGCATTGGGCTGTATACACAACTGACTCCCCATATGGGTGCGCAACCTATGAAGGCAACACTGGGCACTACCTCCACAACCCACCTCCCTATGGGGCGACGACTATGGGGATAGCCCCAGCCTGCCCCATATGCATTAAAAGAAAACTAATTTTTTTAAAACCTGTGAATTTAATAAATTCACCATACGAAAAATTTTGATTCTATTTTTTTTTTGTTTTTTTTCAATATAAAAATTTACATATAAATATATATTCATCAACATGAATGCTCCAGTTGGGCAATTTATTTTCACAAAAAAGTTTTCTACAGTGAAGTATTTACAAAATCTTCTCAAGGTTTTCAATTTCCTAGCCAAATAAAACTAATCAGGAAAACAAAATAAAACAATAATCTTCTACATGAAGATCTTTTCCCATACAAACAAGATTTTCCACAAATTTTGATAGGAAGATTTTAAATCCATTCCTACAGAGATTTTCCAAATCTCTATTGTTTTCCCTCTAGGATTTCTATTGTCTAAAAACAATTTCCTATAGAGACTCTAAAGCTTTTATGACAATTTCCAAACATGAAAATCTTTCAAATTTACAAAATATATTAAAGCTTCTACACAAATAACATATTCTTCTTGTACATGCAATCTTTCAAAATTTCAAAATATATTAAAGATTCTACTCAAATAACATATTCTTCTTGTACAGGAAATCTTTCAAATTTACAAAATATATTAAAGGCTCTTCTACACAAATAACATATTCTTCTTATATAGGCAATTTTTCCAATTTGCATATAAATAAAAAACAATTTAAAGGACCTATTTCTAGATGCTTTAGGAAATGATATTTGAAGTAGAGCTTCACCTTTAGATTCTAATTTACCAAAGCTTCTTCCAAATTATCCACTTTTCCAAAAAGATGAAACAAAACTAGAGCCCAAAATTTCTTGAGAACTTCCCCAATTTTCAACAACCTCTTTCTAAAAATATCCTTTCTCATTGCTGTGAAGTATACTCTTTCCTCTTTTAGTTAATGCAAATATTCTCTCTGAAAATTAATTCCCAACGACAGTGTTTTAATTTTTCTAACACATGTCACAAATAAAATATCTTTCTCAAAATAAATCACAGATATTTCCTCTAGATATTTACAAGATATTTATGCATGTAATAATTCATAATTCACATATTAATTTCTAATTAAATTTAATCTAATTAATTTAATCACTTTATAAAATAAATTTAATCAAAAAGATTAAATCACTTTACAAAATAAATTTAATTTAATTAATTAAATCAAATATAAAGCTTCTAACAACATTAATCAAAATTAATTAAATAATCACTAAAATCCATTATAAACACTAATTAACATTAATTTCCCACAGAACATACCTTGCAAAATAAATAAACGACAAGGAAAACATGGACAACATAACAACCAAGCATATTGAAACAAAGACTGACGACACACTATGACTAGGGTTGTGGCTTGACAAGGAAACCCTATTACTATCTCTCAATCAACTATATTGTTATGAAATGGACACGCTCAAACCTATGAATCTAGGTGTGAGTCGATGTCCTGTACCTGCAATCCTACAATCAAAAAAATATGTCATACATATAAATCATGAATCAAACACACAATGAAGAGAAAATCATGAAATCATAGGGCGCTCGCATGCGAGTGATGCAATCCTATTCCCTTCACCAATACATCACATAAAAACTGATGAAACTAAAACATCAATTAACTACAGATGAGCATATATCAATATCAACTAAAATAAACAACTATGCTAACCAGAAAGCATGTCATAACCAATAATCATCCATAAAAATGTACCACCACATCACAATATAAAAACCATCATTTCTCTAGTGTCAGCAATCAAATAACAACAACATAGTATCATGGTCTATCAAAGTAAAAGAACTATCTGAAAATGTAAAGAAAATCGGAGGGGAGATTCAAAGTGTTTTATTTTTACCACCTTCCCTTGCCGAACCATCTTAGACATAAAATCCTCATAAGATTTTCTTTTTTCCTACTTTTATCTCTTTAAAGTTTTGTTAGGGAAACCTTTGAATTGGCTACCAAGAACCCTAACAAACCACCACCTTTTCCTTTACACCAAGGCCTAATTTTTGTTTGTACCACTTTCATCTAGCCCTTTTCCCCCTAAGCCTATTTTAGTTGTCACAATCGAGGAACATGAAGCCTCTAACCATTCCCTTGATAAACCTTCTCTGGCTACTTCGATTGGACCCAAAAGAAAGAATCTGGGCCTGTGCCTAGCGAACCCCAAATGAACCTAAACCTAAACCCCTAGCTAAGAAGAAAAAGGGGGGTGTGGGTCTAGCTTAGTCAAAAGTGGCTAATAGAATTTATGAATTGAAGAACACTCACACTAAAAAGTATTGTAAACTAGTTTGCAACAACAAAATTCAACCAAAAATGGGAAAAAAGGGCAACTCGTGCCATGTGGTGGAGCTGAACATGGACATTGTGGAGGAGGAATTTGCTGATAGAGATTCCCATGGGGACACTATTTTTTTTGCCAATGTGGACTTAGGGGTGGAGAATATGAGCACTAGACTATCTAATAGATTGGCCAAGAACAAAAAGGAGGACATTGTTGATGAGATTTCCAATGATTCTAATCAGAAGGGGGCAAGAAGGAGAGAAAACAAAATACATTGAAGAAACTTAGGATTATGTTGAAGGTTTGAGCCATTTTCCAGAGCTAAACAAAATGATCCATGGAGATTCCACTATGGAATCCTTGAAACACCTGGTTGGAAATGAGGGAGCAAAAAAGGTTCACTATTAATTTGTATGACATGTTGCATGAGGAGGTTGACAAAAAGAATGTTGGAGAAGGAACAAGCGAAAAATAGGTGGGTGATGAGGTTATAAATCTCCTCTTTCAAGAGTGGGAGGGATTAGCAAAGTAATGGGTTGAGTGTGTGTTACTAGTGGGTGGGTTTTCTTTTTTCTATCAGTTTGTTGTTGCTATAATTTTTTGGTATCTATCTATTTTTTTGCTACTATACACTATTTCATGATAGTTTTTGGTTTTTGATCCGTTTTGGCCCTTTGAGCTCTTGGTGTAAAGGGTATTGCACCTTGTAAATGCAACTTATCTTATCAAAAATACCACTTTTTTGTGGTGTTTTAAAAATCATTAGATTCCTTGCCATACAATGCTCATTGTAAAACTATTTAAAATCTCCCCAAACAATTCCCCTCTATTTTCTATTCCTAGTGTATACACCTAAAAATGGTCATCATATTAAATTAATTAAATACAACCTATTTGATTAATACTTCAACTACATATAAATAAGGTCTTTATTTATATTGTTCACTTTCCTTTTAATTCTCCTAATTCACATTCTTCTAAATTAAATAAACAAAAAACCCTAAATGTGTTTATTTAATTAATCTTCCCTAATCCTGATTAATAATTAGAGCACATTTCTACAACTTTTTGTGAGCCACCTCATAAAGGTCACATGAAAATAAATAAGCCTAATTATTAATTAGAATTATCCTCACACACTTCCACCAATGAGAAAAAGAACATGGCTTTATTCCCCCACACTTCCAACAAATTTGGAGCACATGGGTCTTTGTTTCACACACTTGGAATCCCATACATTTGGCATGCTTCCAATTGGTCAAAGGATTCTCTTCACACACATTGCATGTTGTCCTTAGTCAAGGGGACAACATCTGGATTCCTTTCATCTCCACCATTTATCTTTTCTCCTTTGAATCTAGACCGTTGATGGGTGCCACCTCAAAAAATGCTTGAGAAACCCTATAAATACACCCTCTTGCCTTAGCATTTAGGATCCACCTTTTGAGTAATGTTACAATGCTATTTTGAGATATAAATTGGAATAGTTTTATAATTCCATTTTTCATCCACACATTGACTATTGTTACCATGTAGGTTTTTCGTAGGATCTTGGAGCTTTCATGGAGTCTTATACTTAGTTTTCATATCATGTGTTACTTTGTATTCTAATCTTAGATTAATTAATTGCTTCATAGTTAAATTTTAGGTTAGTTTTCTTTATGTTTTCATTTGAGCATATGCATAATCATGGACAGTTCATTTTAGTTTCATATCATATCACTCATCTCCACTTGTTCATCTATCATCAACATGATCCTTCATTTATCGTTGCATCCATTATCCTTTCCATCATTTTGTTTCATTTAGAAGCATACCACTAATCATTCCAACACACATTTGCACATAGAAATTATCTTAGCTTGCATATTAAGCATCAAATCTCATATTCTAGGTAGTCATTTTAACAAATTTTGTGCCCATAGAAATATGAGGGCCAAAAAGTTTAATAAATCCCTAGAAATAGAGGACAATGATACGTATTTGAAAGATTTTATTGTATTATGAATACGGTAGTTTTATTTGCTTCAAACTTTGAATGTAAACTGTCTCATTAAGGTTTGTGTTGACATTAGAATCCACTCTCCACATTTGACACACACACAAAATTGTGCCCACCGTAGGGCCTTTGTATCACTTATTACTAATTTTTTGATGATTTCATGATTTTAGGTTCAAGGTTTATTACTTGGGAATGTTTGCAACAATTTGGAGGCAATTCTGAGCTATTTCGAGGCATTTTTGTGTTGTTTTTAGAGTTTTGGCACCCCTTGCACCTATTTTGGTGCCCCTTGCAAGTAGTGTAGAGACCATTTTGGCTTGTTCTAATAGTTTTTCCACCTCTTTCAAGTTGTCCCAAGACTATTTTCACCTGTTCCGGGACCATTCTCGGCCACTTTTAGAGTTTTGGAGCCTCTTGCACCTATTTTGGTGCCAATTGGAAGTTGTTCTAAGACTGTTTTCACCTATTTTGGGACCATGTTGGGCCACTTTTAGAGTTTTGGTGCCTCTTGCAAGAAATTCATAGACCATTTTCATTTGTTTTGAGAGCATTCTGCATTGTTTTTGGAGTTTTGGCACCTCTTGTCTCTATTTTGGCACCTCTTGTCTCTCTTTTGGAACCTCTTGTAGTTTTTCACTAAAATCAGAAACTCACATTCTATATTATGCATTTTCAAGTTTTCCCAGATTCACTGTCAAAGAATCAAAACATAAACTACTAAAATATTGCAGTGGCTAGACATTATTTACTTGTTTCCGCTGGTTAAGATAGGAATGTAGCTTAAGTAAAGGGATAATGAACATCATGTTTCCTTTTGGTTAAGTTAGGAACATAGCTTAATTAACAAATTAATGAACACCATGTCTTTTGTATGTGATGGAAGGTAGGCATATGCTCTCCCCTTAACTGGGATATCCAAAAAGCTAGACCCATTATTGTCTATGTGTGAGTGTAAGTGGAGTATATGGCATGAGTTCTCTCTTTATTCATGTGAAATAAAGATTGATCGAGCTATGGGTATACTTGCTTGCTTTTGTTTATCCTAGAGGACCTGCCTTGTGGAAAAAAGTAATCACCCAAGGGAATGACCCAACCAGTAACACGCTAAAGCCAAGTGAGTTCCAAGTGGGATATAAATGTGGATACTTGAGGAAATTTCAAGTATCATGAGGATAATTCTGATGAGATGGATCGAAAGGGACTCTTTCCATATGGATTATCCCCCATCAATGAAATTCCCGCATTAAAACCCTTGTTGTAGTTTTGGTAAAATCCTTTTATCTATTCTTTGGTGTAGCAACGGTTGTTGCCAAGGCATCCACATTCTTACAGTTTCTAGTAGAGGTGATCAATTCACCATGGGAGTTTCATGGGGACTAGAAGCTTGGATGGCCTGAGAAGAGAATGCACTGTAAGGGGGAGCCCGTGCAGCCAAGCTTCTGAATTCATCGACTAAAGATAGTGTGGTTGGGGTAAAACCCACGTGGAATCCAAAATAATACTATCTTCCACAACCTTAGGAGTGTATATTCTACTTGATGTGTCTTAAAAATGAAACTCAAACAAAACACCATAAAAAAAGTTACATTTTTAAAGTGAAAACATTAACTCAGAACTACATTCATTGAGGTAGACAAGTCAGTAACTTAGGTCCATCCATGTTAAGAAAATCAGTCCTATTAGCAGTGTTCAACCATTCCTTAGGCAAAACAGAGTCAAAATATGTGGTTTACATGATGATTTTAAGAAAGGTCAAGATTAGAAAACCAAAGATCAAACCTCTTAGTACAAAAAAATATCAAAGACATTTGTCTATGCTTTACGACTTTAGAGAAAGCCTAACCTTCAATTTTTACAAGAAAGCATGCAAAAACAATCTAGAGTTATACATGATGTACTATTGTCAAAATACAAGACTTTTCCAATGTTTTGAGTACCTTGATCATGTTTCTTGAGTCAAAACTTTGAGTCAAGATCATTCCTTAGATACCTTAGAAGTCTAAAAATTGTCGAAACAGACCTATACAAGTGGAAAATTTCAAACTAAACCCAGATCTAAACATTTCAAGGTGCTTAAATCATCAATATCCATCACATCTTTTCTTGTACAACTTAGTTTCATCTTTGGGATTTTTCATCCTTTAATCATGAAACTATGTCATGCAATCAAATCAAACTTAGTCTAATCAATAGAATTTGTCATTCTATTTGACTTAGTTGTAATCCTTGGCACTATTTCAAACTTACATCAAAGCTTAGTCTAAATCATAACACTTGTATTCCCATCCAAACAAGATCACAAAAGAGGAGACTCAAGGACAAGGAACTTAGAACACCCAACTTTGAAACAAAAAATATATGAAGTTCGAGTAGTGAAGCTTTCGATATTAAAAATCTTACCATTGAATCTCAAAATAGTGAGATCCCTAGCAACATGGCTGATGCAAAATAAATCCCTATTCCTGGACTCAACAACACACAAGGGCAAGAAATAAATGATGAGGATATCCAACAAGAAGAACAAGACCCCAATTTCCATAAGTTTTTGGAAAATATTTTTGAAAGAAATGGGGAAAAATACCTATTAATTTTAGCCAATCAAGGAGTCAAACTTCCCCCTGACTTTGACATCAATATCTTAAAATCACCTTTCCAAAATCCTGAAAAGGAAACAAAAAAAATGGTTACTTTAACTCACCAAATGAAAAACCTTCAACAACAAGTTCTAGATATGCAAAGGTGAAATTCAAAATGATACTTGATCGAGGACATTTGTCCTTATCCCTTTAATCAATCCATCAACATGATTCCTTTCCCTAAACGTAGTGAATTGCCAAAGTATGATAAATACAATGGTACAATTGATCCATTAGATCACGTAAGGGAATTCTGAACTATGAGTCTAGAATTTTCACATGAGGAAACTTATTTGATGAGACTATTTCCACAAAGCCTAGGAGGGACATGCCTTGAATGGTTTTCAAAGATTACACCCCCCATCAACACATTTGAAGAGTTGGTCAATAGATTTCTCACTCAATACTCTTACAGTATCCAACATGATATCACCATGAAAGACCTTTACAACTTGAAATAGAAAAAGGGTGAGTCCTTCTTCATTTTCTTGAAAAAATGGAGGAGATTGTTTGCAAGGTATTCTCATCCTGTCCCTAAAAAGGAAAAGATAGAGATTTTCATTGATAACCTAAACAATGAGATGAGTTATAGGTTGGAATTACAATTTCCCCCTACCTTCAAAAAATTGATTGAAAACATAATTAAAATCAAAGAAACCTTAGTCAAAAGAGGGTTCATTAAAGCATACAATGAAAAAACTCATCTACTTCCTCTAACAACAACAACAGTGGGGAAAAACCTAAATTTTGGTAATGAAACAAGAACGTGGGTAACAATGAGGTCATAACTAGAAATCAAAATACCAAACCTGTATTCAACCTAACAGTAGCTACCACCAAGACCAATCAGACCAACAATCTTCCCAACACTCCAAATGTTAGCCAAAACAACAATCAAACTAATATGGGGACTAAAGAAACACCATTTCCAAAACCTTCCAATCAAAAAAATCACACCATTGGGACAATCCTTAGATTCTGCCTAAAAGGAACTTACTGAGGCTAAGCTTATCACAGTGCTAGAAGCACAAAACTGGGATCCAAAAGTCAAGCCATTTTGGTGGAATGATGCTCATTATTGTGATTATCATCAAAATAAGGGTCATATGATGAAAGATTATTGGCAATTAAAAAATGCAATCCAAGATCTCATTCATAATAAAAAGGTACACATTGAAGGACCCCAAAAAAATAGTGATCAAGGAGTGTTCAAGAATCCTTTCCCCAATTATGAAAAGGGAGAGTCCTCTACATCAAATACCAAAGGCAAGAACATAAACTATGTTTATGATTCTACCATTCATTGTATTGAGATGGTTGAGAATTCCATCCAAGACATTGAAATTGGAAGCCAAGGGAAGGATGCGACTATTGAAATCCAACACAATGATGACACCATATCACATCAAATAAATGACCTTGTACCTAGAAATCTGAGCACTAACGTTGAAACAAATAACAATTGAATTAACGTCATCAAAATCACAATTATCAAGACAATACACCTATCAATTCAATTACAAGAGGACAAGCCAAGGTAACATTGAAAGGAGCTACCCCTTCCACATCCAAAACAAATGTTTTTCCTATAACTCAATATATCATCGTGGATCAATTATAGAAGATACTCGCTCAAATATCCATATTGGAACTTCTCAAGATTTCATTGGAACACAAATAAATCCTAGAACAAGCTTTAGTTTCCACCACAGTACCAAAAAATCTAGAAGTCTGTACATTTCAAGCTATGGTGGGACATTTGACTGCACCTCATTGCTTATCATTCTCTGAACATGATTATGCATCCACCACCCATCGACATAATGTTTTTCTCCACATCGAAGTCCTAATACATAAACATCACATCAAACTTGTCCTTATAGATGGAGGAGTAGGCCTAAATATCTGCACTCTCAAGCTTGTTTGTGAATTATGATATTTTGAAAATGCTATTGATCCTAGAAGGAAAATCACCATAAAAGCATATGATGATGAAGAAAGATCCTCCCAAGGATTGATCATCTTACCCATTCAAGTGGGACTAATCATCAAAGACATAGTGTGTTAGGTGTTAGACAAGGAATTGACATATAACGTACTCTTGGGATGACCATGGATTCATGAAATGCAAGCGGTACTATCAACCTATCATTATTGCCTTAAATTTCCTTTCAATGGGTAGGAGATCACCATTTTTGTTGATTCTAAAAATCCCCAATATTGCAATGCACTCAGAACAAGTCAAGATAACTTTGTACCACATAATAGAGAAGTCATCAAATCTAATCCATCAAATAAAGAAAGTCTAGTGGGTTCTTTGTGAAGATGGTATGAGGAAAAGGCTCAATCAAAAGACAAAGGGGTCATTGACTCTATTTCATGCAACGATGGAAGTCAGCTTAACACCTTATCCAAACATTTAGAAAGGATCCAAATTAAAGACAAGGGCATGGGGGAATACTCATTTGAGAAATCTTCATATTTATCACAACTTTCATCTTCTCCTAAGTCACATAGACAACCATCTACCTCAAGACAACAATCTTTACAACTCATCACTCTCTTTGATGGGAAGTTTATAAAAGAAAGCACTCAAGTAGAGGAATTAAAAGATAGGGATGTCCTAAACTAGTTATACAAAGATGGACCTTCACAAGTATCAATGTCCAATATATGCATAGATAAGTATGGCAAGGGTCAAACAATCCTGACAAAGATGGGATATGAAGGAAATGGTCCTTTGGGTAAAACAAAAGAAGGCATCAGTGAACCAATACAACTTGTCATAATGAATCCCAAAGACAAAGTAGGACTAGGATACATAGAAGACTCGAAAGAGGAAGCTACTCAAAGAGCTGTCGAAAGAATCTTACAGCTATAGGCTAGTGAGGATCATGAAACAAATTCCAAGGAATATGAATGGGACTCTCTAAGGAATCTTGCCATGACAAAGAGATTGATGTAATCCCAAAGTATACACCAATATGTATGAAAGGAAAAATTTCTAGTTCTAGACCACTTGAATATGGATCACAATATGTCATTGACTCAAGTGAAGATGATCATTCTTTGAGCGAGATAGACACATTGGAAGAGAGTAACATCTTAGACCTCATTGGACAATTTGATAACATGGCTATCTTGATGCTTACACCTTATGACCTTGACCAATCTAATGACTCCTTGTCCTTAATGCATCCTGAACTAATTGATTGGGATCAAAATGAGATGCTTGACATACCCACCTTTTCAAACGATGATGCACTCGTGAACTTCCTATGTTAAGACAACCTTGACACATGTTCCACCATTGAATCTAAAAAAAAAGCTCCTAACTAAGGGAGTGTTAAACCTTTTAGCTACAAAATGAAAAATATAGGAAATGGGTCTAATAGTGAAGACCACCTGGTGGCACTATTAAATCAGGAAAAAGTAAAAACAAAGAGCATATCTCAAGGTGAAAACCTCTCTCAGGCACCAAGAGATGGAAGGTTTGACACTCTCACATAACACTATCAAGAGAGATCTCCAGTGCTAATAGAACCTACACAATCTATCAATTTTGGTACAACTGAGATAGTGAAGACCTTGCATTTAGTGGAATCCATGACAGAAGAGGAGAAATATTGTTTCACCAAATTCTTTGGGGAGAGGAAAATCAACTTTTCTTGGTCATACACTTACATGCCAGACATAGATCCAAAACTCATTATGCATAATTTTTCATTACCACCTAGCACAAAACCAATAAAGAAAAAAATGAGAAAGATGCATCCTCATATAGCCCTTCTAGTGAAAGTTGAGTTGAAAAATCTATTAGATGTAGGATTCATAAGATCTATTGACTATGTCGAATGGATAACAAACATTGTTTTGGTATCCAAACCAAATAAGAGCATTTAGATATGCATGGACTTCAGGGACCTTAACAAACCCTATCCAAAAGATAATTTTCCTCTACCAAACATTGATTTGATTGTAGACTTGACTATTGGGCACGAAATTTTATCACTAATGGATGGCTTTTTAGGATACAACCAAATAAATATAGCACCCGAAGATCAAGATAAAACAACCTTCACATTTCCTTGGGGCACTTTTTGTTGGAATGTGATGCCTTTTGGGTTGAAAAATGTTGGAGCTACATATTAGAGAGCTATGACTACCATCTTCCATGACATGATGCATACTTTTATGGAAGACTATGTAGATGATCTGTTGGAAAAATCCTACACTAGAGAAGGACACTTAGAGATTCTAGACAAAATCTTCACAAGATTGGAGAAATTCAAGGTGAGGTTAAATCCCAAGAAATGTGTGTTCGGTGTAACATCAGCTAAAATTTTGGGATACATTATCTCAGCTAAAGGCATTGAGGTGGGTCCTGTAAAGGTCAAAGCCATCATGGAAATGCCTCCTAAAAATATCAACCAACTCAGATCATTACAAGGAAGGTTCCAGTCCATTAGGAGATTTATTTCTTAACTAGCTGATAAAACTCATCCCTTCAATCACTTAGTACACAAGAATGTCTCTTTCAAGTGGGATGAAAAATGTGAAGTTTCCTTCAGTCAGCTAAAACATTACCTGATGACACCACCTGTGTTGATACCACTAGTCAAGGAAAAACCATTATTACTATACATTGCAACAACCAAGATGTCTTTGGGAGATTTATTAGCACAAGAAGATTCTACAGGAAAAGAAAGAGCCATCTATTATATTAGCAGGACCCTAAATGGTTATGAGATCAATTACACCTTAATTGAGAAAGCTTGCTTAGCGGTTGTATTTCCTACACAACAATTAAGGATCTACATGCTGACTCACACCATCAAACTCATTGCCAAAATTGATCCATTAAAGTACTTACTCAGTAAAGTTACTTTAACAGGAAGGGTAGCCAAGTGGGTCATGATATTGAGTGAGTTTGACATCCAGTATGTGGAAAGGAAAGCAATTAAAGGTCAAGCCATAACAGATCTAGTTGAAGCACCATTGTCAGATAACAATCCAATGAACATTGAATTCCCTGATAATGATGTCCTAACCATATCTACACAACAGTGGTTGCTATACTTTGATGGATCTTATACACAACATGGATCAAGCTTAGGAATCTTTTTTTTCTTATCACAAGGATACACAATTCCAAAATCCTACAAATTAATGTTCCCCTGCACCAACAACACAACTGAATATGAAGCATTGATCATTGGAATCAAGATAGCTATTGAATGGAAAATCATAGAATTTCTAGTCTATGGTGACTCATAATTGGTCATCAACCAAGTCAATGATGATTATCAAACAAAGGATGACAAGTTTACACAGGTACCTAGAATAGAAAACAAACCTGCAGATGCAATGGCCACCATTACTTCTCTCTTGCAGATACCTGAACAACAAAGACGTTATGAATTCATGGTAGAAAAAGTGTCCAACCCAGCCTAGGAAGATCTAGGATCCCAAGTGATATGCCATATTTTCGACCCTCAAATTTCCCTCTACAGAGAGATCCATACCTACCTACAAGACAATAGCCTTCCAATTAACTTATCTCAAAACCAAAAAAAAAAATTATTCAACAAGCGGCTCACCACACCCTAATAGCTGATGTGCTTTATAGATGAGGTTTGGATGGTACCCTTCTTCGGTGTCTAGAACATAACAAAGTTGAAATCTCTTTACAAGAGGTTCACAAAGGTATCTATGGAACACATTCAAGTGGCTTAACCTTAGCGAAGAAATTATTATGATTGGGGTATTACTGGCCGAACATGGAGAAAGAGTCATTTCAATATGTCAAAAGGTGTTCCAAATGTAAAATTCATGGAAACTTGATACATGCACCTGCACAAGAGTTGCATCCCTTCACATCTACATGGCCTTTTTTCCAATTGGGATTAGACCTTGTAGGCAAGATTCACCCCTCTTCCTCTAATGGACATAAGTTTATAATCACAACCACATAATACTTCACCAAGTGGATTGAAGTTTCTCCTCTACTCACCATCACTAGGAAACAAATCTCCTCATTTATCCTGAATTTTCTCATATGTTGGTATGGTGTTCCTCAATACATCATTAAGGATAATGGCCAACCCTTTAAGAATCAAGATGTTTAAGAGCTTTGTGAAATATTCCATATCCAACATTTATTTTCTACACCTTACTATCCCTAAGGGAATGACCAAGCAGAGGCCTCAAACAAGACTATCTTGAAGGTTTTGAAGAAAACGTCAATGAAGTTGGACATGATTGGCATGTTCAACTAAACCTGACATTGTGGGCTTATAGAACTAATATCCATACCCATATAGGAGCAACACTTTATTCTCTTGTCTATGGATTAGAATCTATTCTACCTATTGAGGTTGAGATGCCATCCCTGTGTGTGTCACTTAAAGGGATGATTTCAGACGAGGATTACAGAGTATCCAGGCTACAAGAATTAGAACTATTGGATGAACACTGATAGCATGCAGTTGATCACCTAAAATATTATCAACAAAGGATATCTAGGAGCTACAATCAAAAAGTAATACCTAGAGCATTTCAGGTGGGTTACTTAGTCTTAAAAGAAAATTCCCGTAATCAACAAGATCGAGAGAAGAAGGGGAAATTTGAACCTAACTGGCTGGGTCCCTTTGTTATAGTAATAGTCTTTGGATCAAGAGCATATCAATTATCCACACCAAAAGGGGATCTGTTTGATGAACCCCTCAAAAAATTGCATCTCAAAAGGTTTTACACCTAGCTTATCCAGTGCATTGGTAAAGGTCCTAGAAAAATACCAAAAAAATCAAAAAAATGCAAAAATCCAAAAAATAAATAAAAAAGGATTGAAAAATAGTAAAGAAATAGAATCGTCCTCTAGTGAAAACCACTTTGATGGAACTTTGGGCAAGTACCTTGGTGAAAACCTGGAAAGTAGGTGCCTTGCATAAAATAAGCACTCTCCATCTATCTTGGGCTATGTGACTTGCTCTGCAACATTCATCCATCATGCTTCCATGTTCACACCATAGCTTGATCCAGTGTTTGTATCATGGTATCCCCTAGAATTACTTGATCCATTCTAAAAATTAGTTTGTCTTATCATATCACACTAGGGGCATGTCCTGGATTGGACTAGATTCTTGTACATTCTCAAGGTCGGCAAATCAAAAATCCCAAAAAAATTCAAAACATATCAAAATCCAAAAAATTGAAAAAATATCAAATCGAAAAACATTCAAAACATGTCAAAATCCCAAAAACATTCAAAACATGTCAAAATCCCAAAATAGGTCAAAAAGTCAAATAGTCAAAAATATAGTCTTTATTCAAACTACATCATCTTTGAGCTTTGAACGTAGGCAAGGGTGATCTTTGATTATCCCTCGAGACCTTTAGGTTAGTCTTCTAGGTGTTTCCTATGTTCATATTTTCATCTTGTAAATCTTGGTCGTGTTGTTAGTCGAACTACGTGGTCTCTACATGTATAACATAGGAAAGGCTAATCTGTTGATGAGCCCTCGAGGCCCCTAGGATAGGTCTTGGTCGTCGTGGTCGTGTCACACCCTGTACTGGGGGAAAATACAATTTGAGCTTGAACCAATAGGAAAACAGTCATCGGACCAACGTTACACACACAAACTTCAAATGGATGATGATCTTTCTAAATCAAGGGTTTATCACATTAGACACACAAGTTCAAATTGTTCTACTTTGATTTTTGATATCATATCTCTCGAGTCCTTGATGATGTATCGAACTAGAGGAGCACGGAAGGAGTATGATTTTTATTTGTCTATTGTCTATGAGTTTATCATTATTACTATGAAAATTGTCGTGAGATGTGCGCTACAAAGTATCATTGATGACATTCTGAATTTGCATAGGAAAAAGATTAACTCTTGTCTATTTATGCAAGCAATGCTCAGTTCATCTTAGTTTAATTACACTTAGATTCTTGTGTTAACTTGCAATTTTAAAACATCATGGAAGTAGTACTCAAGTCATCTTGGTATAAAATATGCCATTGATGCTTATACTCACTTTCAAAATTTTAAAGGCCCAATGATGATAAAAAGCATGAAAAATTGATTAATGTAAATCTCAACTTTTGAAAATGACATTTGCATAGTTAAGTTAGACTACATTCATGTTAGTATTGCATGTGTATTTATGGGGTTTTTCAATGTCGAAACAATTTCACAATGGTGTCATCTCTATTATTAATGGATTGAGTACATTGGACATTAACCAAAAAAGCACATCATTCTCATTTAGTTGCACATTAGTTGCATCATCATTTGCATATCTTAGAAAAAATTCTCACATCATTTACATTCATATATTCCCTCATAATATTTGCATCAGAAAATGCACAAAAGAAAACAAAAAAGGACATACATTGCATATCATTTCCAACATCAAAATCAAGTCATCCACTACGCCTGAATAAGTGAGTCTCTTTAGATTTCCAAGAAAGTGGGGAAATATGTCAGAGTTATGAAGCTTAAAAGATCAATCTACTATAGTCTTCCCACAACTTTTGGAAGTTGGATAGATTCACTTATTTAAGCTTAAGGCTTTGAACATTTGAAGTCATGCACATTCCATCATTTGCATTACAAATCACATCACATTACATAATCATAATAAATCAAATCACATTACACATCACAAATCAAATTATGTTGCATTACACATCATAAATCACATCACATTGCATAAACATGATCACAAATACATTGATTGCCTAATCATTATCATCACATAGAAATTAAATAAATTTACAACATTGCATATCATAATAGGGAAATCAAATTCATCATAATCACCGCTGTATATCATATATCATCAAAAATGTCATAATGTCCACATGTACCAGGATATCCAAAAAATAGGATGAGATACATCAAAATCCAAAAGGGCACTGTATCATGGGAAACACATCCTCAATCTCACAAAAGGTGTATACACAATGTCCAAGGAAGATCACAAAATGCTATGCCGAGCTCCCACCAGATGTTACTACTCTCATGAAATTGGTACCCCCTCTACTCGATGGACCTACACCTGGATCTCTCCTATCTCTAGGAAATGGCTGTGTGACACCTGTGCTCACAGTTCAAGAATGGGATCTACCAGAACGAGACTATTTGAAACTCTCTCATTGCTTAGGAGGAACCAACTCATGATATTTACCTCTATAAAATTGCAACTGCTGAGAAATGTGTCGAATCTCTCTAAAGAATTTTGTTGTACCTAAAGATGATGTCGTCTATTGCATCCTCTCAATAATGGCCTTAAATTGCTCTGTCTGGTGTCTAAAGGAATCCCTCTCAGAAGTAAGTATGATCATATGTGCCTAAAACTATTGTATATCCTACCTATTTGTCACTCTATTACTCCTCAAAATATCAATCTACGCCTGACACTGTGCTAACTCATCATAAAGGGACACAATTTGTACTCGAGCCTACGCTATCTCGGTCTAAAATGACTGGACCTCTATTTGCAAAGCTGCTATCTATGCTGACTCCTAATGTGAGGGTGTCCTAATCTAAATCCTAGGAAGCACTTCCTAAGCTATGGTGATGCTCCTCTTGCTCTTCAGAACTGCAAAATCCAATGGATGACTATCATCTGCACCACCATCACTCTCCCCACCACCCACCACCT
>VDFB02364273.1:0-29491 GCA_007258455.2 Sequoia sempervirens
AAATGGCAACCCCTATATTGGTGAATGTAATAGAGAAACTTGACCCAAATACAAGTACTTGTTCAAAGCTATGGAGGTTGTAAAAGATGACACTTTCTTCAACATTACAATAGATGTGGTATATATATAAGATTTAAGGAAATACATCCATGAGCCCATAATTGAGATAGATCATATGAAATTTGAAGAGTTGAGGAAAACCCTACTCACTCTGAACCAAATTTCATATGCATACAACACTTGATGAATTGTAGTGATCAACCACTGCCACAATACTTCTACTCAACAATCTCTGCTACCTTCAACTCACTGCCTTTATTATGCTTCATCACATACACTACTACTTACAACTCACTGCCTTCAACACTCACTCATACACTTCTTCCTTAAGCTCATTACTGTCGACACTCACTCATACACTTTTTCCTACAACTCACTACCTTCAACACACTTCAAATACTTCTTCGCATAATCAAACACACTTTTCTACCTTCAATTCACCACTTTCGACACATTACACATATTACACTACCTTCAACTCATTGCTTTTGACACATTTCACTTTTAACACATTTGTGTGGGAAGATGAAATTGAATGCAGTACAAGCTAGGAGATAAGTAGGGCCTATTTTTCATTAGCACACATTCCCTTTCTGGTGCACAAAACAAAGAATTGGCCCAAACAACTCAATATACCAAGTTAGCCCAACAAACACTTAACCTTCCATGCATTAACTCTAGACCACAAGAGGTACTGAAGCGACTAAATAACATCATGCAAATCACATTACAAACATTAAATGATATTAAAAAACATTCTCATGAACCCCTTTTATATCTTACACAACATTATGCTAGCACAAGCAAACATACATTGAACCCAACATCTCTTGTAAACCTAGAAAACAACGTTTTGAGATAGAACATTGAAAACCATACTTGTGGTACACCTCAGCATCTAAAACTTGAAATGAGAGAACATAAAGAAAATTTGAACTTATTCTCCAAATCGTAAGACCACAACATTAATTACCGAGAAATGCAAGGCATTTCTCTGATCCTTCTTGACTGCAACATAGTCCTCACTTTGCTAGCTCTAGAAATTTATGCGATAACTTTTATGTTCTAAAAATAAGAAGATACATACTTCACACCTGTCTTTGTCTAACTTCCAAACTACAAGACCATATCTTCAAATACAGAGGAATATAGAGTATTCTACGAAGCTTATTTAGTAAAACTTCCTGAGCCACTAACTACAATAAAATCTTCTATACATTCCTTCATATCTTATTCAATGGTTTACATCAAGGGACAGTGAATAAAACATTCACACCATATCAACATTCACCTATACATAAGCAAAAAAAGAGATGTACAATTGTGTACATCATGCTCATTACATTTATCATCATGTCCAACACTTCTGATCAACACACTAATTGCAACACATGAAACCTTTTACACACTACCACTCTGTTGACATCAATGACAAAGCAACAATCTCCATTCTATTGACATCAATGACAAAACCTGCAACAACCTTGCAATAAAAAGACCCTATATGGTACAAACCTTCTTCTCCTTTTAAATGTGTAACTATGGATTTGAAGAGGATCGGAGGAATATTTGAAGGAAATTCAGTCATTCATGCATTCAATCCCTTCAACTTGATAAGATACAAAAACTACAATATCTCATCAATAGACAAAGATCCGACAACGAGATCTGGGATCGAGAAGATACAAATTGAGGACCTAAGGAATGTAAAATCAAATTTTAGTTTCAAACACCTAGAATAGGGTGTGCTTGTGCCCTTGTCCAACAAAATCAGGCAAGCTCAATTTTAGACCATAGGTACACAAATCTCTGCACTCCCTGGATTTTCTCTCAAAATTTGGTTATACAATTTTTTTGTCAACAAAATAATGGATTTTTAGATTAGGTCACATAGTCTAATTAGGTCAATAAAATCAAATTTCTCCCAATAAATTTATAATTCATTAAAGGATTAGATCCAAGGTTGATTGGCTCACCTTCAAGGTTGGAAGTCAATCTAATCTCCTTGCCGATTTACATCCTAATGTTATTTGAAAAAGGATTGATGTTATTGATCTATGTATTAGACCTAGGATCCATTTTTTAACTAAACACCAACCATAAGTCCATGTATATACATTATATTACATAAATAATTTCTCCAAGGTAACAACACGTAAACATACATGATAAAAATTCAAGACCCTCAAGATTGTAGTATAATGAGAACATACAAAAATGAAACACATACAAACTAGAACTCCCATTGTATGGGTAATGCCAAATTTGAAATCAAACAAGCCATCCAAAATTAAACCAATAGAACTCACATAGAAGGTGTAGTAAATGTCATCAATATCATATAATGCTAGTGAACATCCAAAAACATATACACACCTACAAACATATTCTTCATAGCTCTCCCAACTTATCCATACCCAATAAATAAAATAGATTAAAGAACCTCTATGATGTTACTAAAAAATTAGTCATAATAATAAAATTTGACCACAAACATAGTAATCACAATGGATCCACATAAACCTCCTCAACTATAATGCCATATGAACAAACACAAGACCATAAAGAGAAACTAGAAATAAAAAAACCATGTAGCATGCACTTCTACAACTACCACTATATTCTCAAGCTATGACATGTAAGGAATCCTTAACAAAACTCCGAATAGAAAAAACTTTAATGATATCAAGTTTCCACAATTCATCTTTTTGTTTGAATATTATTTCTAGATTTTATCATGTTAGTATTTTTTCATCAACATTTTGAATTACACTCCTTGATCCATCATCAAGATGAAAGAGAGATGAAGGAGAATAAATGGTTTATTGTAGACCAAGATAAGCTAAAAAGAGAGAGAGATGGTTGTACACAATTTGAGTTCTAAGGTTAATTAGGAAAATATAAATAGCTTAGAATACAAAAATAAGTTAATAATTGGGAAAATAATGAAATTATCTCAATTGAGATATATAACTCAATTGAGATAGTTTTACTATTTTCCTAATTTTTATCCTCTTTGTGTCTTCTAAGCTATTTTTAATTTCCTAATTAACCTTAGACCTTGAACTGTGTGCAACCATCCCTCTCTCCCCTCTCTCTTTTTATATTATCTTGGTCTAAAACAAATTATTTCTTCTCCTTCAACTCTCTTTCATCTTGATGATGGATCATAGAGTGTGATTCCAAAATATTGGTGAAAAATCATTGAAAAAATCAATATAAAAATAATATTCAAATATAAAAGACTTATCAACATTAAATCATTTAACTCAAAGAAGAAACATATAATGTGAAACAATAAAGAAACTAGGATGTGAACTAACATCCAAAGCTCAAGATTTATACCCATGAGAAAATAAGACATGAAAAAATATGTATCTAGAAAAAAGGCTGGTAATACTTATTAGATAACTCAATGCTAAGAGGACAAAGAGTGGGGAATGATATTTCTCCTCCAAGATACACCGTGCCATAATGAATCTCTCCAAGAACAATCTCCTCAATAATTAGATGTTGAACTCATGTCCAACTTGGGGGTAGGATCCTTGGTCTTATTGTTGAAACCTAATCAAAGAGTAACTATCACAACACATTATGTTGGAATCATTTCTAATTTAGGTGTAGGCTCCATGGTCTTCTTGTTGAAACATTGTCAAAAAGTAGCTATCTCAGCAAATGATCTTTAAGAAACAAGAGATCTCTAGCCTCAACCAAAATCTAAAATAGGTGTACAAATCATCATTTCATGCCAACCAAACTTCAATGCAACACTATAATAATTTGAATCTCACAAGAAAAAATATTACATTACTAATCAATCAAATTACCAAAATCATCACCAAAGCTTCAACTATAGAATCACAAACTCACCTTGATGTTGTGATTTATATCTCCTCAAAAGAAGATTATATATCCTAAATGAACATATTTTCTCTTGAAAGGCATCATGAAAAAAAATTAATGTGCAATAAAGATTCCACCATGACAATAGTATTCATCATGTAAACAAGGATCATTTATCAAATCAACAGATCATGATTGACACGTTAACCAAAGTGTAGCATCGTAAATTGTCACCCTTGATAATATCACATTATATTGACACCTATTTTTCCTATAAAATTAAATATACATTAATAATTTATTCATTTCAAGACCAAATTGGGAAAGTAAATTAAAATCCCTAGTATCCCAAGAAATTTAGGCCAAGAACACCTAGTTAAGGGCAAGGCCGCCCTTGACCTAAGCTTCTCCTATTTTAATAATTATCATTTTGGTGTTGGCCCTAAAAGATTTAGAAAGTATCCCACATCATCCTATGTCCAAAAAGATCAATTAGGATGCATATATAAACAAGTTTCCCTCTCATTTAAACATTAGGAGGCATTATGAACAAGAAACTGTCATGATCAATTATGCACTTTTATGAAGATGTATATGAGTTATCCTCTATATGCTAGCTACAATAATCTATTTTGTTTTATGGAATACACTCTTGTAGAAATTCAAGCAATTCAATCATCCATCAACCAAATCTTTATGGAAACTTATGGTGTGAACATCACTTTGATAGAGATTTTATACCTAAGACAACATTATCAATTATCTTTCATTTCTACAATCATTTATTATTTTTTAGCCTCTACCCGACATAGGAAACATTATCAATTATCTTGAATTAGGTAACCCCCTATACACCACAAAATTTCCCCCTATTTTTATGTATGTAGGTTGAATCTAGAAGTTTCTTCAATAGAAAGTTGTAAGAAAGTGCAAAGCAAACCTATACCCTCAAGTTCAAACTTCAAGAACTCAATAAAGCTTAATTCTAGTCAAGGACAACCTCACCCTTTTACTTGAAATTTAGGCTCAATTTTTGTATGGAGGTTCTTCTCTATCTACATTTCTTAGATCTGTAACTGTTTCATCAATTTTCTTATTCATCTATGTAAATAATTTGTATTTTCAGATTAAGTTTTTATAATAAATTAGTTCAATAAATTCACATTATTTTTAATCATTTTTTTTGGCAATAAAGGAGATAATCATAGGGAATATTGGATCTCCTTCTAGGTTGTTAGCCAATATTAACAACCTTGTTGGTTTGAGTTCTAATGTTAAGGAAAAGAAAGATTGATCTTAGTTAATCTAATAGTTATATCTAGGATCTCTTTTTTTATGCTACGTAATGAATACAAGATTATTCCATGGTAACAAGATGTCAACATCTCCAAATCACATGATAACCATTTCCTATCAATATAAATCAATATGTTAAATAATTCTTACTCTATAAAAGAAACAAGATCTAAGAGATCCTCTATGACACCAACATTCATTGCAAAAGATCATCCATCACTAAGTGATGAATTCACATCAATTCTAAAGCTCCCACTAAAATATGATACTAATACATATATGGTATTGTTATAACCACCTCCAAAAAGAAGATCACCCATGGCTCATGCAAACTCAAATGCAACCTAACAAACTTAAAAGATAAAATGGAACCAAGATTTCTAAGCCAAGAAGATGAAACCCCTCCTAGAATCAAGAATGAATCCAAAACCACTAATGGTATAACCATATAAACAACCATGTTGAACTAAAGCAACAAACATACAACAAACTTATATGTCACCATGATCACCACCCAATGCATTTTCATAAACAACCATGTCATACCAAATCTCCAAGCATATAGGTAGCCTCCATAACACCATGATCACCATCTAGCTAAGTCTCACATGTATCACACCTTAGAATAAAATCATAGGCCCCACAACAAAACTATAATAGGTAGCATCATCTTTCCTTAAATCATAATGACAACTATATTTAACCAATGAACTGGGTGACCAAACTAGGCCAAAAAAACATAATCTACTTCTAAATAAAAAAAATATGGGTATAAATATCCCACATATAAGTTATCCATGTAACCTATAAGTATAAATAGCCTACAATATTTTGCAACTTTTACATCTCACAATGTAATATATAAATTTAATTTCACATCAATAACCATTTCAAAGAAGAATAACTAAAAATAAACATATAATTTTTATCATGACTCAAACACAATTTATTCAAGGGATTTCTATCCCAAAAAAAATTAGGAGAAGATCAAATTCTTGATTCACTTTCTTTTTCTTCAAAACTCATACAACTTCTTTACAATATTCATCAAGTTCACAAACTTAGCAAATTACATCATTAAGCATTCACCAAAATACTCACCCTCCAAGGCAATCAAGACAACTAAACCATGCTCCACTATTGTTAACCCAACATTAAACCATCAAATTACTGTATACATCATATCTTTAATGAAATCAGTCCAATATCCTATTATTGTGTCATTGTTTTAGCAGATACCTTACTTCTAGCAGCCAAACACAAATTTTCACCTTGCTCTATCTTTGCTCAAGACATCCAAAACAATAAGTATACCTTGTCCAACATAGAGACAATTGTAACAATATCCAAAAGGAAATATTCAAACAAATACAACCATTCCATTCACTGTTTCATTAGGTTACCCAAAATTTGCTTAAATACATCATTAAGCACATTGAGTTCTCAAATCCAAACCTCCACATTATCAAAATCTGCCCCTCAACCTTTACCAGGAATTGATGCACCTCTACTACCACTGTACAAACAAATTCATCATGAAACTAATCACAGTTATCATAGTTTTGAACATAATTTTGTTTTAGTAGACAAACACCAAGTTCCCTTACAAGTTTCCAAACCCTCAATCGAGTAATCCCCACAAACCAATTTCATATTCTATGAACCAAGACATTTTTAAGGGCCACTATACTCTCCTAATCAACAAAATATAGACTTTCAATGATTTTTTTTAGAAGAAACCACCAGATCTTCAGACTGTGCATTGAAAACGCTAGTAGATTAGGCCTTTTTTTCCAAAGGAACCCCCTTTTGGACTAATCCAAATCACTCAATACCCAAAAAAAGTCTTAGAAAATATTACAAAACTCAGGATTTCTTCACTCTTATGGATTGAAAGGCTCAAAACTGCATTGATTTGTCAAACCCTTGTTTATAGGGTGAAAACACAAGAAATAGGGAGGGTTTTGTGAAAAATACTCTTGCAAACCTCTATTCCTTCGGCCACCACCTGGAACATGATTGTTTATGTCTACTTATGCTTTTAGAATCATCTCCAAGACCATGCATGCGTTAATTCTTCTATATTTTGTTTGAAACCTCCAATTTTGAATGGAAAAACTCAAATTTTGGCTCTATAAGAACTTTACTCCATATTCTTGATACCCTTGCACACACACACATATACACAAAAAAATATACAAAATAAAACATCCTACTCATCCCATCCCACCATTCTACTAAGTTTCCATCGGTGGGATGGGTCTCAACCTCTCAAGTGACTCTCAAAACAACTTTGAGAAATTGCAGACTGAGACTCAAAAACTGAGTTCAAATTTCTTTATCACTAAATTTGATTTTCCTACACCCTTCAAGAGTGAAAGAAGACTCTTTTCTTGATAAGAAACAAGGCTTGGAATGCCTGAATCAACCATGCAACCAAAAATAAGAAGGGAAAAGCTTTCCAAAGTAACTGAACAGGGGTATTTTATTGATTTTTATTAAATTGGAATACAAGATCTGCTTTTCCTCACCATATACATACTTTTATAGATTTTTCTTTCTTAGAAACTTCCTTTTCTAACTTCCCATTGGTGAAACTACCCTTTTAACTCTTAAACTTCCTTGATTGCTGCCTAATTACATCATGATTACTTTTGACAACTTGTATTATTTGCATTTTTTAACATTTTCATCTCCTAGTGACTTTATTTTATGACTTGATTACATTCAAATTAGCCATTACAAGGCCTTGAAACTTCATTTCGAACGCAATCACACAAATTAGACCAATTAGCCTTTTGAAGGAATTTACAAGATCTAGGTGCTCCTGCACCAGTAAATAAATCATATATCAACATATTGAAACTTGATCCAATAAAAAATGTTATAAAATTATTGTTTTTCCTATAGGAAGTCCAAAATTGGAAACCATAGGCACAAGATATGACATATCAAAGTAATGAAAGAAAAATAGCTCCCAAGTGGATTTTTCTATTTAAAAGATAAAATATAGAAAAAAAACTAATACAACAATGCAATTATTAGAAATATCCTTTTTTTTACTATACGAATATGAAAATTTGACCCCCTCTATGAAACTCATCACTCTCTATAGTGTCGAAAATTGTCATCCTTGACAATTTCACACTATGTTTTGATCCCTCTTAATTTATTGGACCTATTTGAACCTCTAATTTCCTAAATTATGCATTTTATGGCCCATTTTTAATAATTACCAATAAAATGCAAGCAAAAAAAATGCATTCATCTAATACTTTGCCCCTGACACCTTAATTTTTGGAAAATAGGGCTAGGACAAAGACACCCTATGGTGGTAATGTCCCCTTATTTTTCCTGGTCCCAAATTCAAATATGTCAATGATGGCACTTTGTTATGTGCAATTCAGGTTGCAAATGTTGACTATCATGATTTAATTTATGGAAATTAGAACAACTGCATATAAATACCTAGTTATTGCATCATTTTAAAGCTAAGTGAAAGAATCTAGAAACCATTGGCAAAAATTATGATCAAGCATTATCAAGAGCACTATCAAGCAAGTAAAGAGAAAAATTTTAGTGATTCATTGCAAAAATTCAAGATCCAAACATCATGTCAAATCCTATGTGAGTTTATGCATGTTCATGTTATCATTGTTTGTAAAGGCTAACCATTTTGTAAGTCTCTAAGCAAGCAAGAAATTCAAGCAAGATCCAAGACCTTGAGGTGTTGTGTATGACTTCAATCCTTCAAGGAAGCCATTAAAGGGTGGTGAGTTGGAGCACTTTGTGGATTCATCATACCTTCCTATCATTTCTTTTCTATCATTGACATTGCCATTGTGGAAGTGGAAACACTAACACGAGGTTTGACTAAGGCAAGCCCCTAAATGGCACAATTGTTCCTCTCTCTTTAAATGTGCAGGTTTCAGGTTTGGAGATTGAAGGAAGCTTGAAGATCTATTTTCCATTGTTGCATTCAAAAACCTACACCTTGAAAAGCCATAAAAACTCACTTATAGAATTATCCAACAGTGATATGGAAAATTTGTAGGTGAAATTGGGAAGCTTAGATTTGACATCAAAGGACTATAAAAATAGATCCAAAATATCCCTACAAGGACATAGACACCCTTGGGAAGCTCTGTTCTCTTATTTAGGGCATCTCCAAATTTATAAGACAGGTACACATAACTCTACCTTTCTCACATCTTCTTGCAAATTTCTGTTATAGTGTCTTAGTTGTTGAAATCTTGCATTTTCAAATTAGGGCACATAGTCTAATTAGGTTAATCAAGGAAAATCAATTCCAATTCATATCCAACACCCAAAAAGATGTAGATCTAGGTTTGATTGGATCACCTACAAGGTTTAAATCCAATCTAATCACCTTGTTGGTCTGCATCCTAATGATCCTTTGGGAAAAGAGAAAAAGTGATCCTAGATTCTATTGCATTTAGACTTAGGGTCCACCTTTTTCTATGTTTCATTTTGGTGAACCTAACCTATTAAAATTATATATATTCTGAAATTTCACCTTAGATCTAAGTTTTGCATTGCATTATTTTGTATTGTTCACTTAGGGTTTCATTTTTGCATCATAAAAGACATAAAAATTCAAAAAATTGCATCATAGGTTGCAAAATAATTAATTTCAATCATTTAGGTCAGATCTACATTCAAAATTGCATACACAATTGTCATTTATTCTTCAGGAATTGTTACACATTTACATTTGAGTTACATGGTTTTAAATTTTTTTTTTTTGCAAAAATACTCAGTATTAGACCTATATACACATAGATACAAAATCTTAAACAGTCTAAAAAAATAGTCAAGTTTTTAGTTTTCCAAAACCCTTCCTAGGATAGAGATGCCCTTGGGCGGCTTTGTCCTACTATTCTTGGCTCAACCAATTTTTTCCTAGATCTCTATTTTTGTGTCCTCAATCTATTTCTGCTTGTTAATTGTTGATTTGAAATTCTTATCTACATTCATTTAGGCATCTTTCATATAGCTCAAAAAATGAAAAAATTGCATTGTTTTGCATCAAAATCACCATTTTTTAGATTTTGGCATCTTAGAATCAGTCAATTGTTGCATTTTAGATCAACAATTTACATTCAAAATTGTCATTTATTGTTCAAATATTTTTAACATTGTTATACACTTGCATTGGCATAAATTGAGAAAATTATAGAAAAATAGTCACTATCAGGCCTATTTGCAAACAGACCTAGAATCCTTAAACAATATCATACATAACCAAACTTTCCTTTTTTATGAAACCTTGTCTAGGAAAGAGACGCCCTTGGGCGGCTTTGTCCTACTGCTATTTTTTGGCTCAAATTTCTATGACAACTCTCTTAATGTCCTTTATCCATATCCGATGCCTATTTTTGAATTATGTTTTCAGACCTATCTGATTTTGATCATTTGATCCATAAGGCAAGTAGCAACATGTTTCCTTTTCAAATATGTGTTTGATGTGGTAACACACGACTTATATAATTATAATCTCCCTAATTATGAGTACAATATAAGGAAATAAAATGAAATCACTCAAAATCATGTTAGTCATTCTCCCAATATCTCTACTAATTGTGAGTATCTTGGTGCAAGAGAATTAAATCATTGACATATTTATTAATCACTTTACCTTATCTTCATTTATCTCCCTACATCTCTCCCACTTGTGAGAATTTTTTGGTGCAAGAGGATGTAATCATGGACACAATCATAGTTGTTCTTCTCCCAATACCTCTCCTACTTGGGAAGATATTATGGCATAAGAAGATGACATCATTGATAAATTTCTTTCAAAAGACAATATGATGATGAAAACACTAAGGTGACAATAGATCCCCCATCCATATAAAATCATCAACAAGTAGTTAATTTCATTGAGGTTATGAACACACAATTGGCTATTGGATCTCCTTTAATTATTTGACCTCCTAAGACTCCTTTAGTTATTGGACCTCCTAAAATTTCTCCAATAATTGGACCCCCTAAATCACCTCTCAATATAGGACCTCCTAAACCTCATGGCCATATCTTAAACTTTGCAAAATAACTCACTAGTAATCATGTGTTGCAACAACCAAGTTATCACAAAATTTCTCATACATACAACACAAGAAATACCAAGAAACCAAGAAAAACAAAAGCTAATCCCTTATTGATACCATTTCCATAACCTATTTTACCTAGCACCCCTTATTTACCTTAACATAGTGGAAAGGAGTATGATCTTATGGAACAAATTCATAACATTCCTACTAAGATTTCCTTGTGGGATTTAATTTAAAAATCACCTGTTTACCATGGAATGCTTCAAAAAAATTTGCAAAAAGTTGAGGTCCCTCCTAGTGCACAACTAAATGATGTAGTAGCCTTTATTGAGGGTATGAATTTGGTTAATTTAGACATGGTATTTCATCAAAGTGAGTTACCACCTTTGGAAACACAAAAAAAAAATGATTCCTTGATGATAATGGCTAGTATTAACAATATTGGGATTAGGAAATACCCTTATTAATAATGGTTTAGGGATTAATATTTGTAGTGTTAAAATTTTGGACAGAATTAGGGCAGATAAGACTAAAATTCTACCAACTGATTTTTCTATTCATGGTTTTGACAATGTGGAAAGACAACCACTTGGTGTGATTACATTACCTGCTAAATTTGGTCCTGTTGTGTTAAAAACTCCCATTCATGTCATGCCTCATGACCTTTCATACAATCTTATCCAAGGGTAAACCTTGAATTCATGAAATGAAAGGAGTGCCTTCAATGCTTCATCGTTTAACGAAATACAATTACAAAAACAAGGTTTACATGATAAAATTTGATCCTAAATTATTCCTTTTAGAACATTGATACCGACTTCAAAAGTGGAACATTTATAAATTGAAGAAAAAGATGAATTCCTTTCATATGTGAAAAAGTTGTTGGATGATGATTGAGGATCATTAGATTTCACACCTACATTGATGGGTGAATACAAGATTACACAATCAAAAGAAGAAAAAGAGAAGTCACAATGTATATCAACACAGTCTATCACTGAATCATCCACAACTACTAGTAAAGAGGAAAACAAAAATTACACATCCACTTATGATGAAATTGATCATGAGAAACCACCTTCCTTGAAATAAATGGAAGCTATTTATAGATGAGGTTATAAAACTTTGAAACAATTTGGCTATGATGGAAAAGGATGTGTAAAAGGACAAGGTATCCATGTCCCCATAGAGATCAACATAGAAGAAACAACAAAATGTCTTGGTTATTGTCCTTCAAAAATAACAAAAACATCAAAAATTCCTTCACCTAATCATGTAATATTCTCCCATGATAAATAACATTAGTTGCTGCTCCTTGCCATGTGGTAGTTGTAGTATCACACAATGCTCACTACCATGCATGGGGGTATAAACTAGGCTTTATGCCATCATATTACATCTTGAAAGGAGCAACATTCATCATCCATTTTTGGTTCACCTTTCTCCCTACACTTGGGGGGAAAGGGGTTAGGTAGCCTTGTCTTAGTTGCATTCCTTCTAGTAAGGGATCCCTTGGTATCCTTAAAATGTTAGTGTAGCAAGCACACTAATATTTTAAGGGGATGGCATACAGTCCCCTGCTCATTGTTTGCATAAGAAATGGTCCCTTCTTAGTGATGATAGCATACATCTCCTAAGAAGTGTGACCTTAGCAATGCGAGTGTGGCATTCTTAATCTATGTTAGTGTCTCCTTTGTGGTGATATTACGCTTGATATCCCCTAAGGGTGCAAATTTTTATGGCGTATGGCATTCCCCTTGGTGGTAATGCTATGGCTAGTGCTCCCTAAGGTGAGTATTTTATTCCATGACTTGTCCTCTTTTGGTGGTGATGTCATGTGTGATATTCCCTAAGGTGTGACCCTTCATGTAACAAGCAATGCCCCTTTATTGTCTTTATAAAGCACCTATTGTGGTGGTGTTGTTTATAACACCTCTTGATGTTTTGGTCTTGTCTTGTTTCATCTTCTTAAACATCTTTGTGCCTTATTAGATGAGACTTTGCACCTTCTTTGGCGAGCTTGTAATTTATGCACCTTCTTAGGTGAGTATTTGTGCCTTCTTAGGTGAGTTTTTGCACCTTCTTAGGTGAGTCTTTGCACCTTCTTAGGTGAGTTTTACCCCTTCTTAGAACAGTTTATGCACCTTTTCATCATAACACAAGTTTTTGATTCATGGAAATCTATTTTAACATGGCCATCGAGCATAACACACCTTTCTTGACAATAGAGCTATGTGTTTCATGAGCGTCTAGCATAACACAACTTGCTAGACCTTGTGGAACTCATCATATTGCATGGAAACCTAACATAATACAACTTGCTAGCTAGTAGATCTATGTGGCTCATGAGTGATGTGACATAATGCAACTTGCTAGTCCTTATAGGAGCATTCCTTTATTCTACGGATGACATTTGGTATTTGAGAAAAATTTAAGATAGTGGTCTCTTTACCTTACTGAATTGAATCCTTTTAGTAATAACCTTGTGTTTTTTTTGTGTCTTTTGTGTGTTTTCTTTGTATTTACATTGTGTTTGCAGCATGTTTGTTTTCATTTTATTGTCATTTTATTTTATTGTGTTATGTTATCGTCATGTATGCTTTGTGTTTTTGACATGTATGTTTGTGTATGTTGTCTTGTTGCATTTAAATAATGTGTGTGTTCCTTTGTGCTCATGTTGGTTTTCCATGGGATCTTGAATCCTGGGGGCTTGCATGCTCCTCCTAGATCCTTTGTCATCCTATCTCTTTAAAATTTGGACAATTAGACCCCTCTTGACATAGATTTTCTACTTTAGTGTGAGTTTGAGTGTAAGTTATGACTCTCACTAAAGTGGGGGGTAAATGTACTATCAAAAACTGTCACCCTTGACAATTTCACACTTGTTTTTCTCCCCCTTAATTTATTGGACCTATTTGAACCTCTAATTTTCTAAATTATGCATTCTATGGCCTATTTTTAACCATTACCAATAAATTTCAAGTAGAAAACAAATGCACTCATCTAATACTTTTCCCTTGACACCTTAATTTTTGGAAAATAGGGCTAAGACAGAGATGCCCTATGACGATAACATCCCCCTATTTTTCTTGGTCCCAAATTCAAATATGTCAGTGATGGAACTTTATTATTTGCAATTGAGGTTGCAAATGTTGGCTATAGTGATTTAATTTATAGAAATTAGAACAATTGCATATAAATACCTAGTTATTACATCATTTTAAAACTAAGTGAATGAATCTACAAACTATTGGAAAAAAATATGATCAAGCATTATCAATAGCACTATTGAGCAAGTCAAGAGATTTTTTTTTAGTGATTTATTGTAGAAATTAAAGATCCAAACATCATGTCAAATCCTATGTGAGTTTATGCATGTGCATGTTATCATTGTTTATGAAGGCTAACCCTTTTGTAGGTCTCTAAGAAAGCAAGAATTTAAAGCAAGCAAGATCCAAGACCTTGAGGTGATGTGTATGACTTCAGTCCTTCAAGGAAGTCATTGAAGGGTAGTGAGCTGGAGCACTTTGTGGATTCATCATTCCTACCTATCATTGACATTGCCATTGTGGAAGTGGAAACACTAACACATGGTTTGACTAAGGAAAGCCCCTAAATGGCACAACCCTTCCTCTCTATTTAAATGAGTAGGTTTTAGGTTTGAAGGAGATTCAAGGAAGCTTGAAGATCCATTTTCCATTATTTCATTCAAAACCCTATACCTTGATAAGCCACAAAAACTCACTTTCAAAATTATCTGACAGTGATCCAACAAATTTGTAGGCAGAATCAGGAAGCTTAGATATAACATTAGAGGACTATGAAAATAGATCTAGAATATCCATACAAGGACATGGACGCCCTTGGGTGGCTCTATCCTCATATTTAAGCCATTTACAAATTTATAGGACAAGTACACAAAACTCGTCCTTTCTTAGATCTGCTTGCAAATTTTTGCTATAGTTTCTTAGTTATTGGAATCTTGCATTTTCATATTAGGGAACATAGCATAATTAGGTTAATCAAGAAAAATCAATTCCAATTCATATCCAATACCTAAAAATATGCAAATCCAAGTCCGATTGACTTACATACAAGGTTGAAAGTCAATCTAATCACCTTGTTGGTCTGCAGCCTAATAATCCTTTAGAAAAAGCAAAAGTGATCTTGGGTTCTATTGCATTTAGACTTAGGATCACCACTTTTTCTATGTTTCACTCTAAAAAAAATACACTCTATTAAATTTCATAGAACTATCAAGTTGTTGGATTGTGGCTCTCTAGTGGCACTTTAGGTAGTGTTGGCATGCAAGTGATGCACAAGTGGCTAGGGATAATGGTTCCCCCTTAGGCACAGCCATGGTTGCACTAAGGTAGAAATTTTTAGTGTTGAGGGTGTCAAATGTGGCCTAATAGTGGTGTAGCCAACTTAGGCTCAACCTCCTCATCACTAACACAAACAGGGTGTTTTAACCCCATGTGACCAAAGGTGCCCAAATTTTGAACTTCCCTACTAGCTAACATCACCTTGAGTACTTGTTGGAAAAGAATTAAAAAAAACAAAAATCTATAAATTTTCATACATTTTGATGCCATGATGCCTTAATGGTCTAGAATATTCTTTATTGATGAATTTACTAGATTTGTAGACTATTGATTGTGATGCCATATGATAGGGATTTGCATCATCATATGAATGTACAAACAATGACCAATGAAGATTCCTTCATGGCCTTAAAAATGGCCAAAGAAATTCTAACTCCAAAATATGTCAAGACTTATATGGATCCATGGGTTTTTGGGCCTTCTAGACTCAATGTTGAGGTATATTTTTCCTAGGAGATTTTTTTTCTCCTAAAACCCTAAAAAGAAGAACCCAAACAAAAAACATACTCAAATCCCAAATCTTCAATAACCTAAGTCTATAAATAGATTTTTTACTTTAAAATTCCTTATTTTTTTCTTTCAAGGCCATGAATTAAATTATACACAAGATTATACTCCTTTCAAGGGTTAAAAATACTAAGGAGATCTCCTACTACTTGACAACTAGACTTTGATACCAAAAGAAAGGAAAATTTTAGCAATATTAAATCATTTCCACAAAACCTCAAGAGAGAAACATATATAAAAAAGTATTCAAAATTCATAATGAAAAAGAAATAGACAAACATGCTATCAAGATGACACAAGATTCACCCTAAGAAAAGTCTCAAAGAGAAAAATTTAACCTCCAAAAGCACTCACACACTCTATTTATTATCTCATCCACACACCCTAATGCATGCTTCCTCTCCTCAAATATTCAACCTATATGATATGTTAAATCAAGCTTAGTGAACACACAAAATATTATGATATTTGTTGATCTCAAATGCTGACACTTAGGAGATACATTTTTGGGAAGTTTTGCAAATGTGGGATTGAGTTTCTATTCACAGATTTAACTCCAAGATTTAGAAGCCAACTCTTCATTATAACTAAGGGGGAGGAAAGGGGAAGAGATAAAATAAAATTATGCAAACAACTATTCTAAGGTGATGCATTGAAACACGTTAATGGTTTTGTCCATCATATAGCATATCATAATCCCAACTTTATAATATTTTAAATTTTTTTGAAAGAGTGCTAACATGATCCAAAGATTTGCATACATGAGATACAACTAAAACTATAACATCTCACAACAATAGTCGATAACTACAATTTCTCAATGAATAACACATAGCATAATTATTATTCAGAGATAGAGAAAAAACACATTATAGAGGCCATTTGCGTACAAATTCATGCATTCAATCTCTCTCTTAAAAAATAACTACTAAAATAACTACTAATGTCTGAGAAATTATAGAAATCAACCAATAATTCTTCTAGGTTTTTAGTGAAAAATGATGAACCCTTAAAACAATGCCCCTCAAAGCCTTTCTAGAAAACTTATCCCTTTGATTCAAAAATCATGAGAACAAAAAATATTCCCCACTTCCTCATCTGTGGGCATTGTCATCACGATGATAGTTGAAACAACCTATCTGGGAAATCATAAGCAACCCTCCATAGGCGAAGATGATGCCATCTATCCTTCCTTAAATTTTTGTTGTAACTGACTGTTAACTTAGTCATTAAATTTTCTAATGATGAGTCTTTGTCAATAATACGAGTCTTTGTTCTTTGGAATGAGTGTGGGCTCACCACGTGCCAGCCTTTTCCATTACCTCACGGTGGGCCCATCAAAGGTCTTGGCCAATCATGCACTATCAATTATTTGCAACACTTAGAAGCTTCTCTAGGTTGTGCCACTTCGACATGTGGCTTGATGCGGGTGTAGGTACAAAACAAAAAAAAAACACTACACACCTTTTTTCAGTGCATTGTGCTATAAGATTAATCCTTCGAGCTCAATAGATGTTGCATGTATTTGAATCGTTGCTCTCCTCCATGCAAACTTCAAACTTAAGCACAAAAGGGGTTGTAGATGAAAGCAAATTCCCAACAAAGGGCCAACAAAGGGCCAACAAAGATAGAAAATGTTGTTTGACTCCCCACTAACTCATGAAGGCTGCAAAATATTTGAAAGCTGAAAAAAGGCATTGTTTCTAATGATGCCTTGGAACAAAAAACCTCCTACAAAATAAGGTTGTGGTAGAAAATGTCTATAATATCCAGCCTAAAAAATTACTGATTTTCTTTCTTTTAAAGAAAACACATATCTAAAATCACCAAGAAGTATTACATAAACCATGTGCCACTAATCCATGAGCTTATTTTTCCATTTATTTACTTTTTGGTAATATTTTTTTTCAATATCAAATATTTTCCCAATGTGTAAGCGGCAGTAAATATTTATCTTAATGTTGCACATAATATAAAATGTGTAATGTGTCACCAAGAATGCCTAACCCATGTGATGCATGCATCCCTTGATTCCCTAGGTACACCATAAATAAAAATTAATTTTACATTACAAGCAGTATGCAAGGTGTAGAATATACCTTTCCCACCATATACACAAGATTATCACATATTGGTAGGTGATTACTTTAATCATGGAGGCACTCTTAAGTGTGAAAGACTAATGTGATGCTATAGATACCCCAATTATAGCATCATACATTTGATTAACTAAAATATTGAATTTTAATTAATCTCAGCTATCACCCTTACATTTAATTAAATATCATTATTTAATTAATTATCTCATTTTATCCTATAATTAATTAATATCATACTATTTAATTAATTATTTTGCTCTACCTTACAATTAATTAAATGTCACATTTAATTAATTATCCTATAGTCTCACCCAAATTAATTAAATATTAAATTATTTAATTAATTTGTCTTTTATACACATTCCTCCAAATCTCCTCATCCCGGTTAAGTTAATTAGTCCATGATTAATTAACTTAATTTGCATCCTAATCATCATCAACCTTTTCTCTAATTTTTAATCTTGGTTAAGTTAATGAACCCATGATTAGTTAACTTAACCCATATCCTAATCCCAATTAATTTAATTATTCCATGATTGATTAACTCAATCCCTATCCCAATCATCGTTAACATTTCCTCCACTTTTTAATTCTCCTTGTTCCCCCAAACTTGGAGACACGTGACATGTGTTGAATGCACAAGTCACCATCAAATTCCAACTCATCCTTTTACCCCTCTTCCTATTGGATTCTCAAAAATGTGTGAGATCCTCTTCCCAATAAAATCCACCTACACTTGCCATTTATCTCTACTTGTCATATGGCCAAAGCCTACTTATCTTACACCTTTCCTCATTTGTTTCCACTTTTCACAATCTTGTTCTTCCCAAGATGTGCTCACACATGTGTGAGAACACGTTGCTCTCTTCCCCATGCCACATGTCATGGTCACATGCCTCCACCTTGTGACACTTTTCACAAGGTTAAGTCTTTCCATCTCATTCAATCCTAGCCCTCCATTTCACAAGAAGATCTCGATCCTCCATTTCTCCATAAAAAAATCTATAAATTCAAGTCCTCTCTCCCATTTTTCATCAATCACAATTCATGTTATCCTTATTATGTTGGAATTATCATAAGATCAATCCACAAACCATCAATTAAGAGGAAATCTTCAAACTCTAGGGTGCAAACTTGAGCTCAATCTATGGAGAAGGGAAATTAAAGGTATAATCATTATTTTGAATGCTTTTACTTGTGTTTTGATTGATTTTACCTTTCAAGCATTTTTCTACCTCTTAATTTTGGCATGTTCGATGGGACCCACTTCCCTTACTAATCTTTTTGCAAGTTTTTGTAAGGTTTTAGCTCACAGGTTCCATATTCGTGCTTCACTCTACATATCAGTGCTTGTGTTGCGACTAGCTGCACTTGCATAGATACTCTAGGTGCTTATGCCTCATCCTAATGCACATTCATCTCAACTTCCAACACCTATGTGATGACCATAGGTACCTACGTGTCTCAGACCTGCGCCTACATTCAAGCACATAAATGTTATTGTTTCTCTAACTTTGGTATTTTTGGTTTTAGGTTCTTTAGACCTTTAAAAGTCTATCAATCTTAGAATTAGGATTTTAAAATCAATTTAGGATTTTATTTACAATATTTTTTATAAATTTCAACTATTAAAAAAGGATAAAAAAAAAACACAAAATAAAAAAAAATAGGTTAAACAAGTTCCCCTAGTTTCACATCACATCTCTTTTTGGGTTTAAAATTTGCACTTAAGGTCAAAGAACTCATTTCCTAGATTTAAACTTTACCTTTATTTGACAAATTTTTATTTTCACCTATGACCTCTGTCTTTTTGTGCTTCTGTAGTGGAAAGCCATGCTTCTACGCCAACCTACAATGCTTCTTCTCTATACATCAACGCTTGCGTACAAACCTCCTATTCCTTTGCAGTGACTTGCTACACTTGCACAATAACCCACAACACCTTTGTTTCTATAGAGCCAAAATTCTATTTTAAAGAAAAAGGATTAGTTATTTAGTGTCTAAGGTAAAGTTTTAATATTTTGTGTTCACTCACTTAGCTACATTACAACCAATGCTTAATCAAATCTATCATATCAAATTTTGTCGAACAATTATTATTTTTGCTAAATAAATCTTGCAGACTTTGGTTTTTTGCGCAAATGCATTTTTGTGTTGCAGAATTTTGTGCTTCTATCAAAAGAAGCTACACTTGCATTCTATATTTTCATAGAGACTTTTGATGTCTGTGAGTCCCATTACTATGCCTCTAACAAGTATAATTTTTTTATTTCCTACAAAGTTACGCTTTTGTTCAGTTCTCTATAAATCTATGCTTGCATTCAATGTTGTAATTTTTGGTTTTTTGGCTAAATTTTGGACTAACAAGTGGTGTAGCTGGTTAATCTTGTCCAATAAAATATCCAAACTAATAACTTGTGGTTTTGCAAGACGTTAGTCAAAGATTTTGATTTTCCAATAAATTAGGCATTAAGTTAGATTATTGGGTAAATTAACTCTTATTTTCCATGTTTAGAGGGTTGCATAGATTTATGCTCTCCCCTTATGCTTAGAGTGATCTTGAGGATCAAAAATATTTCATCTCCACATTTTTGTTTTAGATTAAAACCTAGGAATTGCTAGCTTGTGTATATGCTCTCCCCTCGCACTTGGTATGATCTTGGGAAGCAAAAACACCTAGCTTGTCCTTCCCTTTAGGAAGCCTACCTAGGGATTTCATCACCCTAGATGACGATCTCAATCATGTATTACCAATGGGGTATATAAAGGGGGAGAATGAAATTTGTACCCCAATCTAACCACGTTGTGTCTAGTGAAACTTTGATGTCTAGGTGATTCCAGTACAAGAGGTGCAGGGTTGGTCTGAGATTTCTAGCAAAAAGTTTTCAACCCACGCCTGTGATAGGTTAGTGTTCATGATTGTGCCTCACATATCCTTGTGGTATTTAGAGGATTCCCTAGAGAGCCTTATGTAAACCTAGATTAATACTTTTCAATTGTAGCTTAGTGTGGTGTAGGATTTAGTATCATTCGTGAAGTTACTCACCATGTACTCCCTTAAGTAGAGATATAAATTCTTGGGTTGGATTTTAGTCTCCTAAGGAGAAATAGAAGATGAACCCATTTCTATATTGGGGCTATTCCACTAGATCTCTAGCTATATGCTTTCATGAGTGTAGAGAAGGGGGACCGACTACTCAAGACCCCAGGTCATAGGAGGGTCTAGAACAATAGGTTGCCTTGATTTACCTCAAGCTAACTGAATGTTTTGGGAGAGTTTAGAGTTTTAAGGATGAAAGAAAGAGAAACCAAGTTGATGCTATATTTTAACAAGCCCAAATGTTTTAGGAATTTAGGTGACCAAGTATCTAGATTCTGAATTGCAACTTAGGTAGCTCACTACTAGAGGACTGTAGCATGAAACATAGATAATAGCACAACGCGTTGGTGTCTCAGTGGGGTGCTAGCTTCCATACATACATAAAGTGTAAAGTATAGTCTAAAACCAAGAAAAACCTACTAACAACCTAGCAAATATGGTTTAATGCAATAATGAAAATGGAAAAGAACTAAATAACAAAATAGCAAGAAGAATACTTTAACTTGATCTAATCTACGAATTGAAAAAGGAGGCTATGAAAAATGCACCTTCCTACCCATGATTTGATATCTTCAAGGTCTTCACTCAACGAACAACCTACACACACAAGAATGGGAAAATGTTGGGTCCATGTTTAGAGGACTGTTGCAGTTAGTCCCTCGCTTTGGTGTTTCCACCTCCATAGACAACCAATATAACAATGATAGGAGAAATTTGATAAAGAAAGTTATTGAAGTGACAATACCAAGCAATACATTAAACAACAATATGCTATGATATTAAACGATAATGCAAGAGAAAAATAAAATGGAGTAGTATCACCTTCAAGCACATTCACTCAAGGAAAATGGGGGAAGGAGTGAGCTCGCAAGCTATCAAGGATTGGTGTTGCCACAACAACGAAGAGAATAAACCAACCAAAACACTAACTTGCAGCTTCAACGAAGGTGGTAGAGCTTGAGAATATTGTGAAAAGAGTGATGAGAGTAGTCCCAAGTGTGTGTATGATCAAGAAATATCCAAGAATGAATGAGATAGATATTTGAAGATGAAATTGGAGGCAAAGGATCTATTCAAGGTTGATCAAGGGAGAAAAGATGTTACTCTTTGTCACCAATGGAGAATTGTAACACTTGTGTGGATTCTAGAGGTAAGAATCCTATCAATACAGTAGCGCACCACATAGATGTCCACGTGTTGCGTTAGCATCCTCGACATAATATCCTCCATTGACATTAAAAACAACTACCAAGTGGATGGAAGGCGAATTAAGGACGTGGAATTAAATTATCAAACTTAATTGTCTAAGGTAGGAGGTATGTAAATGTGGAATTTGCAATGGGTGTAAATTCATGCCATTACATTTTCCCCCCACTTTAGTGAACATAATTATTAGTGAATGCACGATAAAGTAGAGTGAAAGCTAATAATTACATATACCTCAACCGTCAAGGAAGGAGACAACAATATGACACACTCCAATGCACAGTAAGAGGAGATGGATCCATAGGTATTTGGTCCTGAGGAGAGTTGAACAAATGCGTCACAGGTCCTTGGACCTACAAAAGATGAAAAAAAGGCTTTGCAATTGCTCGGTCCTGAGGGAGGCCAAATGTGAAAGATTCCATAGAGTTTGATATGCCCTTATAGGTGCCTGGTCTTGCAAGGAAAACTTGAGGTGTTCGGTCCTCCAAGCTTGATTGAAAAAGTAGCTTCACAAGTGCTTGGTCCTACAAAGCAACATGTTAATCCATAGAAAAAACATGTTAGACAGTAAAAATCCATGCAAGGAGATAGATAGTCACCAACTGAAGGAGAAGCTCTCAAAGGGGTCCCTCGAAACCCCTCAAAAGAGAGGGGTTTGCTCAAGGGACGTTCCGTTTGAAAGGAAATAATATTTTTTGCAAACGATTCTAGTATCAAGGAATCCTTTTGAAAGATATTTTTCATCAAGGAATTTGAAAGGAAGAATACTCCCTCACAAGGGAAAGTTTTCAGAATTCTTCATCAAGAAAAGTACTCCCTTCTCGAAGGAAAGTTTTCAAATTCTTTCTCTACGAATCCATTTTAAAAGAATTTTTTTTTGCTAGGGGTCCTTGTTGAAGAATTCAAGTTTTTGAAAAATATAGGATTTTTTAATGAGGGATTCATTGGCTAGCATACACCTTTTCAAAAACCAAAGTAGTATGATAGCCCCTCTTAGGATGGTTCGTGCTAATCACAAAGGCACATGACATCCTAAGGGGAGAGAAGAAAGTGATGTGACTTGCGATACATGATGGGATGCAATCATGGAAATGTCGTTGCACATGTGAGGGACAACACATAAGCACTACAACATCACAAAACAAGCAAAGAAGAGAGAAAGATGAAAATGAAACATAAGCAAAGAAGAAGAAATCAAGAGATAAGGGATTTGATATTTTAGGGTCAGAACTATTCATAGATATAGATAGATTAAATATAATAATATATATGAACTACCATCAATCCCCTACTATATCAGATCATGAAGAAGGGTACGTGAAGACAAAATAAAATAAAAAATTGGGTCAACATGGAAGGGAGGCCTAAATTCCCCCAACACTTTGCATCGTCCCAATGTCAAAAATCAAGGCATGAAAAGAGAAGAATGATGGAACAAATAGAAGAAGTTTACGATACAGATACTCCTATATCCAAGCACCTACAAGGGTGACAAGGTTCCTCTAGGAACACATAAAACAAGCACGGGGGAAACACAACCACACACAAATCTAATCTATAGTTAAAGAAGAGGTGCCTTCCTAGTCCTCATCAACCAAGAGGTCATCATTGTCCCAATCTAGATCATTATAAGGGGAAGGTGGATGAGCATACAAGGGAAGGATAGAAAGGGGAGAACCCTCCAACTCTCTTGCAACAAGAGCTAAGGAAGAGGGCCCCTCGATGTCTTCTTTGCTCAACTCTTGTGAGGTAATCGTTATTGATTTTGCAAAAAATCACTGTCAAAGTTGAGACATAATCCACTGAGTTGAACATGCACTTGAAAGGAGTGCCATGTGTCAAATGAGTGGGTGATGAAGGAGGTGCCCAAGATCCACTGCTAACCTCACTAAAATACTTGAGGGTAGTGACAAAATTGAGGGACGTTTAGGCAACCTCCTTCACTAGGACGACACAAGCCAAAGCAAAACCAACTTTTGAAGAAGGAAATCCCTTGTTCTAACCCCATTAGAAGCAAGGTCATCCTCCAACTTGTGCTTCATTGAAGGATGTAAGATACCCATAGAGGAAGAAAAAGGTGAGGAGGAAGAGGAGAAAACTACAGTGAACACCATCAAAGTATTCAGAATATCCACAGGCTTAGGAAAAGGTGAGACATTTAGAAGGGACATCAAGAGAGGAGGCTCAACCGAAGGAGTGATGAACAATTGAACCCTTTTAGGGAGAGGGTCATCCATGCTTGTGGGGGGATCCAAAAGCAAGATCAAGGTGATGGGAATCGAAGTAGAATGGGTAGAAGAGGAGGGCACATTAGTGGACACCGAAATAAGAGCTACCAACTCCCCTTCCTCCTACAAAGTAGTTTGCTTAGCGACCAAATCCTTCCTCTGACGCTTATGCTCAAACACAAGGTGGCTTCTTCGACTCTAAGAGCTAGAATCTATAGCTTGAGGAAGAGCAAGAGGCTCTTGTTCTACCATGGGAGTGTCCATCACAGTCGTTTCTGGTGGAGGGAGTGACTCTTGGACAAAAATAGGAGTAAGAGATGCAGGAACAAAGTCAACAACTGATAGAGAAATAGACTTGAGCACCTTGGCAGTGAGCCTCTTCCCATTTGCTACCATAAGGGCATAAGCAGTAGGAGGTTGTAGAGGCCGAGACATAGAGGTGACTCCATGGGGACCCTTCCCCTTAGCATAAAGAAATGGCCAAGGCATTGTTGATAAGACATGAAGGTTGAACACTTGATGCTTAGCCTTCCACCGAGTGGGCACCATTAGACTTCCCATGAGACACGTGGAGGCATAAAATAAGGGTTCAGCAATAGGATGGGAGGTAGAAGTAGGTGGAACTATAGAGGGAGAGGAAGGAGTCCCTTGAGTGTGAGAAAACTTCCCCTTCCTATTTTGGGAGGAAGAGGTAGCTTGTTGTTGTGCTATCAGAGAAGTGTTAACCAAAATAGCATAAGGGGAAGGATGATAGGTTACTTTTGATAATATTCCCCCATTCTTATATTTTATGTAAGTGCGATATAATAGGTTGCTCCTTGGAGGGAGAAAACCAATAGGGGCAGGCCATAAGTGATCTAATGAGTAGGCCCCATGTGACACCAGGGGTTTGTACCTAGTGTCGTGCACAACATGCATAGAGACCTCATGAGAGAATTTCAAACATTTATGCATCACTGAAGGGACTACGTTCATGGAAACTAACCAAGGAATTCCTAGCATCACTCTGAAAAGGTTAAGACTTTGGGATAATATGGAAAAGGGCATTCATAGTCCTGGGTCCTACCAAGACTAAAAGGGTGATGAAACTGATGGAAGGGATAAAAATCCCATCATGCATGCGTATCGTGCCCTTAGATTCATCGTACCCATCCTTGTGTATAAATTTTATTAGCATAATCTCCTTTGTAATAATATTAACTTGACACATAGGATCAATGAGAATGCTAGTCATGGTATTCTAGTTGATACGAGCTAAAATGTATAAAGGAGAAGGTTCTCTATTCACATTCATAGGTAAGTCCTGTGATGTAAATGTTATAGCAGGTGGCCCATTCACAAGTTGCACATAAGGGATGGGAAGATGCATGAAAGAAACCATCTTCTATGTACACTAAAAAGGACTTTCTTAGAAGTCCCCAAGGGTTTAACAATTAGACAGTGACCTATTCTAGAGTTTGCTTCACAATGTTTAGGGATTCTACTAACTATGCCACTAGGGGTCATAGGTTGGGTTGCAAGGCTAGGTGACCTACAATGCAAACACCTACAACAAACCTAGAACATGAGAATTCCTTCAACATTATGAAACATAACTAAAATAGTTTAGGTCAGGTTCACCAAAATATAAAGGAGGGGGACCTACTACTCAGGACCCCAGGTCACAGGAGGGTCTAGAATAATAGGTTGCTCTGATCTACCTCAAGCTAATAGAATGTTTCAAGAGATTTTAGAGTTTTAAGGCTGAAAGAAAGAGCATCCAAGTTGTGCTATCCTTTAACAAGCCCAAATGTTTCAAGAAGTTAGGTGAGTAAGTTTCTAGAGTCTGAACTACAACTTAGGCAACTCACTACCAAAGGACTATAGTGCAGGACACAAATGATAGAGCAGCGTGTTGGCATCTCAATGGGGCGCTAGCATCTATACGAACATAAAGCATAAAGTACAATCTAAAACTAGGAAAAACCTACTAACAACCTAACAAATATGGTTTAATGCAATAACAGAAATGAAAAAGAACTAAATAACATAATAGAAAGAAGAATACTTTAACTTGATCTAATCTACAAATTGACAAAGGAGGGTAAGGAAAGCACACCTTCCTACCCACGAGTTGATATCTTCAAGGTCTTCACTCGTCGAACAACCTACACACAAGAATGGTAAAATGTTGGGGTTGTGTTTAGAGGATTGTCGTAGTCAGTCTCCCACTTTGGTGTTTCCACCTCTAAGAACAACCAATATAACAATGACAAGAGAAATGTGATAAATAAATATATTGAAGTGACAATACCAAGTGTAGACACCTAAAAATGGTCTGGATAATCTAATTAATTAAATACGACTTATTTGATTAATTTATCTTAAATTCATCTACTTAGTAAATAAATAGAAATATTTATTTATATTAAGTTCATTATTAATTCTTCTATTTCTCTCCTAATTAAATAAACAAAATTAAATACTTTGTTTAATTAATTATCATTTTTTATCATATTATTTTCTCTCTTAATTAAATAAACAAAATTAAATACTTTGTTTTATTTAATTATTATCATTAATATTTCTTCTATACTTTATCTATTAATTTTATCTTAAATTAAATACACAGCTTCAATAATTTGTGTTATTTAATTACCTCATCACATTTCTTCTTAATTAAATAAAGATATTTTAAGAATCTTTTATTTAATTATCATTTTCCTTTTATTTTAATTTAATAAACAAACCCTATAGTTTGATTTATTAAATTATTTATTCCTCTTTTGCTAAAATTAAATAAATCAAAAATATTTAATTTTATGCATAAATCATTTACACTATTCACTCACCAATAAAATTAGATTTTTTAAAATCTAATTAATGCAACTCTCATTCACGGGAAGAGCTTTGGGGACAAACCTGCAGGAAGTCCTCTCAATCTTCTTCCTCCAATCTTCCCTCTCATCTTGCCTGGTGTTTTCATGGGGAGAAACAATCCTCCATGATCAGCTCCATCTTCTCATCCCATGCCATTCAATTCTCTAGATTGAATCCCAGCCTCTTATCCCGTATCCCTATGCAAATGTGCTACCGTGAAAGCTATAAATACAACTCTTTGGCTACAGGAAATGGATCCCAACTTATGCAATCTTACTCTGCAGGTTTTCCAAGCATTCAAGCATTCAAGCATCCAAGCATCCAAGCATTCAAGCATTCATCCAGCATCCATCGAACAACAATCAAGCATCCAACATTTGCAGTCATGGCTGCCATTAAAATAGATTTTCATATTTAATCACATAGGAATAGAATTAGTTCATTTCTCATTCTCTAAATGTCATTTCAATAGTTTAAATTAGCTTCTAAATCTGAGAGCAAAGTAAATCAGAGAGATCCTTTAGAGATAGGGAGCAATAGGATAGATTTCTGAAGCTTTTTAGTTTAAATTAGTTTAAATTTCTTAAATCTTAGATGCAATGTCCTATTTAGAAGTGTAGAAGCATGTTTAGAGTGTTTATCCCATTCTTCCACTTACATTTTGGCTCCCATCATGGGGCCTAACCCCATATTCTACAAAATTTTTGTGAAAAGTGTCTTACAGGTATCGGCGTGTTTGTTTTCGTGGAACCGTGGTTTTTTATAGCGCTCCGGGTAGATTCTGTAGCGCGTCGGAGGAAAACTATAGCGCGCTGGGTAGATTCTGTAGCGCATCGGAGGAAAACTATAGCGCGCTGAGTAGATTCTGTAGCGCGTCAGAGGAAAACTATAGCGCACCGGCTGGATTCTGTAGCGCGTTAGACAAAAACTATAGCACATTGTTTGACTATTTTAGCGCGTCGCTCAATTCTTTTAGCGCTCCACTCATTTGTTTTAGCGTGCTCCTCAAATATTTTAGCACGCCGCGCAACTGTTTTAGCACGCAGATCGACTGTTTTAGCGCGCCGAGAAAATGTTTTAGCAGGCCGATCCACTATTTTAGCGCTTCAACTTTTTTGTTCTTTAAATATCTTTTATCTGGATCCGACGCGTCCGTGGCCAGATTGTGTTCTTTAATTTCTTTTTGATTAAAATTTATAAATCCTAGGATAGAAAACGGGTTAAAATTTATCAATCCTAGGATAGAAAACGGATAAAAATTGATCAATCCTAGGATAGAAACTTCACAATTTCTTGTAGGATTAAAATTGAAAATCATGCTTTTTATGGAGCAATATCTCCATATAGATTAGATAATTTGTCTTTTGGGTTTTAAAAAAATGAACAACTTCTTTGCTGTGATTGGGTGATAGGTTTATGCTCTCCCCTTGACTAGGTGCATCAAAATACCAGACTCACTTTTTCTTTACGCATTTTCAAGCTTTCATTAAAACCTTTAGACAGGCCTGCCGTAGTGGGAAAAAGTACTCACCCTACGGGAACGACCTGAGTGGGGATAGCCAAAAGCCATGGCATTCCAACCCACTTTAAAATTTATGTGAATCTGGGGAAACCCTTTTTCAACGGAAGTGTGCAGGATAACCATCCCCAAAATCTTTGTTTTAAAGATTGGGAGGTCTCTCGAGGGAGTTTATCCATTTGCCGCTCTGAATGGAAACCCTATCTAAGAACCTAGAAATAGAAGCACGCTTGTCAGTTTCTAAACATTGTAATACTCGGCAGTGCAGGGGCGGGGAAGAATCTACCCTCAAACACTCACCATATAATTTCCAAG
>VDFB02364274.1:0-100732 GCA_007258455.2 Sequoia sempervirens
TTAATGTCCTAAATTTAGTAATGCGTAAATGCATTGTTTTACATTATAAATCTAAACTCTAACTTTGACTATATTGTTCTCGTATTGTCCTTTTATTAGTTTTCCTAAAAGTTAGTGAGTTTTTTGAAAAAATACCTCAAAGAAATGGAGTCTCTTCTTTGAGGCACTTTTTTTCAAATAGCTCACCACCTTGTCAATGTGGTAGCATTGGAAAGGTAGCGATCTCAACACCTTGTTAATGCATCTACATTGACCATGAGGACATATCTCATTGAGGCATTTAGTTAAATATTTCATGTCCCTTGTCGATGCATCCACACTTCACATGTGTCTACTAAGCCAATTTCAACCATAATACTCATGAAATTCCCACCTTTCGGTGTTGGCAAGAAGTTGAGTCCACTTTTTGGCCAAAAAGTGGAAGTGTTTTCCTTGATTTTTAGAATTTGACACATTTGACCTTAAAATTTGAAGCACTTAGAGATGGAATCTTCAAAAAAGTCACTAATCATAAAATGTAGTACTCAGAGTCTAGTTTCCAAATATGTAATTTATTTCAATACCATGCCATTACACGTTAGTACAACATCCATATTTTGACTTAAATTATTGTATTTTTCTAAATCCTTTTGGGAAGATTTGTGACTAACTAAAAGCATGTGTTTTAGATATTTTTCTAATTTTTATTTGAATATTTTTTTTGTTAAATTTTTATTAGCCATATTTGTCATTTTGAAAAATTGTCATGTACGACACGCATAAGATGACCTAAACTTATAATTTTTTTATTTTTTTTAAATTTAAAAGAATTGTCTAAAGTACGTTGTCATGTAATCCGTTCATCAAAATGTTATGTTGATCAAAAGTTATTAAAATAGATATTTAAAGTTTATGGACCAGTTTCATCATAAATTAATTGAAAAATAGAAAAAACAATTCAATTGTAAAAAAATTTACATATTTGGAATTTGTACTATCTCATCTAAAATGGGTTTTAATTTTGTCAAAATATTTTGCAAAAAAGTTGTCAGCCATATGTCCAAACTCAATATTTTTCTCTAACATTATTAGGACTTTCAACTTGCAAGTCAAACCAGGTTGAAGGCCTAGGTTTGGATTCCCAATGCTTTTCTTGAACCAAAATACAAACCAAAAACTTGACCACAAAGCAAATCCAATTTCAAATTTTTAGAAATGAGATCCCATTTACAAAATGGGATCCCATTTTGTAAATTGGGATCTCATTTCTTAATATTAAATGTGGTGACCATTGACAGGGAAATGGGATCTCACTTTATAAATGGGATCTCATTCCTTTGTCAATGGTCCCCACATTTAATATTGGGGAATGAGATCCCAATTATAAAATGGGATCTCATTTTTAATAAACAAGATCTCATTTGTTTTTAACCATTTTATTTAAATTTACTATCAAAATTTACTATGAAGTCTACAACTTTACATGTACAGCCGAGAGTAGTAAAATTGGGCTATTTTTCATCAACTATTGTCTTTACAAGTGGTGAATTTGCATTTTTGATTAATTTTTTCAAAGGAGGAATCATGTAAACCGTTTTTGAAGTGGAATTGTGTTATTTTTGTACTTTTTTGGAGGAACAAAAGGTCTTCAACTTGCAATATGGATTGAATTTTTCAAAGGAGGCATGAAGAAAATAGTTTTTAAAGTGGAATTGTGCTAGTTTTCTACTTGTTTTGAGAAACACAAGAGGAAGAAATTTGTCCTTATAGGTCTTCAACTTCCAATATGGATTGAATTTTTTGAAGAGTTTCACTATTGACATTCATTTGTGCTTGAGAATATTATAATCATGGGTTCAAAAGCTTGAATAAGAGGAGAAAGATATTAACTTCTCAAGAAGTTGAAGAAAATAGAGAGAAGGAGAAACAAAGACAAAGATAAAGAATAATGAGAGTGAAATCAATGAATGATGGTGGAGCATCCAATTCCAACACTATTGAAGATGAAAGCATTGAGGAGACCATGGTTGTAGATGAAGCTAATTTGCAAGAAGTCAATTTGGAGAAAAATATGATCATACAAGCAAGTCCTTGTATGTCTTCAAATCCCCCTTTCAATGGTATGGATAATAAGTCAATATGCACAAATCTAGGTATGTCTTCAAATACACATGTTAGTGAAATGGTAAATTCTTATGTAGAGGTTTTACAAGATGTTGGACTTAACGATGTTGACATTGATAATATTTAGAGAGATGAAAATTTTATAGAATTTGTTGAAAATGAAAAAAAAACTGTTTTGTTGATGAAAATGAAAATGAAAACCATTTTGTTGATGAAAATGAAGATGAAAATGTAAATCATTTTGAAGTTGAAAATGACAATGAAAATGAAGATGAAGATGAAGATGGAAATCTAGAATGTGATGTTGAATTTAATGAAAATACTTTTTTAAAATTGAAAGTGGTGTTTTCAATAATCTTCCTGGTCAAATTTCTTGGAGGAAAATAATAACACATGCAAATAGAATATACAACAAATTATTTTATCATAAAAAAATTGCATTTCAATGTCAACTAATGATGCAATTGATGAGAATGCAAAAAATGAGGAAAATAATGAAAAGGTTATGCTTTTTGTTAAACAAAAATGAAAAGATCAATCAATAAAACATGTTATGTCTACTATTGCTAGTGCCATTCAATCTATTGGGGAAAATAGTCGATCTAAAGATAAAAATGTAGCAAGAAGAGCTATAAAAACTGCTATAGTTAATAAATAAAATTTGAATAAAAGAATGGTAAGCAATATTAGTGAAGTTTTAAAATACATCCTAAAACATTGCTAAGAGTGGCAAAAAGAAATATTATAGCAAATGATCCTATCAACCAATGTTTGAGTTTCAATGGTCAACTCCTAAGGTTTGATATGAAATTGAATGTTGAAATTAAATCTTTGATCAAAAAATATTGGCATGATAATAGTAGGGTTTCATCTAATGCTAGAGATGTTTTAAAATTAAGAGTGGGGTCCAAAGTTTGCGATCTTCACCCAAAACACCTTTTAGATACAACACAAACTGAATTTTATATAAAATTTTGTGGTGATTTAGTGTTACTTGGTAATATTAAAACAAGTCAAGGGTCTTTTGAAAAATGTAAACCCTGGTATGTAAAAATTAATAAGCAACAAATATCTTGTAAAATGCATGTTCAATTTCATTATTTTTATGATGTTTTTCAATATATACGTTGTACTTTACATACTAACATGATGATGCAAGAGCATCAAGTGGTGTAAGGGCAATCCTGCATCACCCAAAAATATTTGCATTTCCTATTTGTCATTTCTTAGATGTTTTTGCAATTTTGGATACCCTTTTCATCATAATGTAATTCCCAACTTTTAGTTTTGTTTTTCTTCTTTTTTTGGTCAACTACTATTTTTAGCAGGTATTGGAATTTGAAGGTATTTAGGGGAAAAAATTATATGGGATGATTCAAAATGGAAAAATAGGAACATTGGCAAAAGAATCAGGCTAAGAACATTCTCAATTTGAAAGATATTATAGTTTCAGTCTCCCAAAATTGCACTTGAAAACCTTCTAGATCATATTTGAGACATTAAACAGCCTCGAAATGGCCCTAAAACTTGCCAAAATTACCATAGCCAATTCCAAGCACGTTCTTGATTTCAAGACCTTTCCAACAGTTCAAACGGTTCGAAAAACAGAGTCCCATATCAAAAGTTGACTCTCAGAAGTTAGTGCACTTTCAAAAATGTGCTAATTTTTGAATAAGGTTTTAAAATTTGAATTTAAAATTGTAATTTGTGGCGCCAAAATTACAAAACTAATAATTCAAATATTTTTTGGATTCAAAACTAAAAAGGAGCTATTTATGGGGGGGATTTTCTAATTTTTGGTAGCTTTTTGGGGAAAAGATCACAGACTGTGAAAAGGGGAACTTTTGTAGTTTCTGTAGCTTTTTGAGGATGATAGAAAAGTTTTGAGGGAGTATCATTTTTATTTGAGTGATAACCAGTTACACTCATAAGAGTTTGTTCAATACTATTTCAGTATATTTTATAGAAATTTAAGAGAAAGAGGAATCTAGATGAAAGAACACCTCATATGGTCAAATAATTGTATGAGGCAGTTCAAGAATGCTCAAATGTTCTATTGGTTAAGTAGGTTTCACAAGGAAATTAATGTTCAACATATATGGAGTTTTTTTTAAGCTAGACATGGTAAAGGAGAACATGATGGAGCCGGTGCATGTGTCAAAAGAATTTTTGCTAGAGAAAAATTAAAATTCGAGGATGCAATAAAATCTAAAGATGCACAGGGGATTATGGATTGGTGTAATATAAGATTATTTGCACTTGGTTTGAGTGAGTACTCTACAGTTCATCGATTCTTTTGGTTGGTTGAAGAAGAGAACATTGTACCTAGAGTTGACTATGAGACAATCAATGGATCTACTAAATGGCATTCATTTAGAAGTTTGACAACAAGCACATGGACTATCTAGACAAGGGAGCTTGCATGTTTTTTCTATTTTTGTATCTCTGGAGATTGTGAAGCACGTGAAAATATAGAATGGGTTGAACAATGGGAGAAAATATCGTTGACACCTACACAAACACATGATCAATATGAAAGAACTATTGAAGAAAATGATCAAGTGTTTGCATCTGAAGACTATGACTATGTTTTAGACCTTGTACAAGAAGGTAATTTAATTCAATTTATTTCATTTTATTTCACTTTATTAAGTTATTTTGTAATACTAAATTATTTATATGTATATGAGCAAGTTATTATATAATTTATTTTTTTGTAGGACATGTATGTTGTTGTTGCACTTGAGGGGAATGAAGAGAAAACAAAATATTGGTTGGCTCATTGTGTGGAGACTAAACATAAGTTAATAGCACCCCGAGAAGATGATGATGGCTATCATTATCCAACAGGTATGGTGATTCCCTTAAGACATCCCCTTAAGAAAATTTTGATAACAAGTTTTTGATCCCCTTAAGCAATTTTTTAGAACAAGTCTTTGATCCCCTTAAGAAAATTTTGAGAACTTATTTGATGATGCTTTTCATGTTTTCCAATAGGATCGATGGTGGTTGTTGACACTTTCCTATGCAAATACTTGGCAAGGAAGAATGATCTACCTGTATTTGAAGATTATGAAACACAAACAGATTATACATTATTCACATTTGGTGGTAGAAACAAATATAAAACTAGATCGGTATCATGGAAGACCTACAAATAAAGTGCTATGGAAAATTTCTATGGAAGAGCATGAGACAATCATAGATGCATTGCAAAAAAGAGAGGATGCAGATGGTACAATGGAATAAGTAAATACAGGTAAATAGAGTTTTAGTTTTATATTGTCCTTTTAAATAGATTAAATACATGTTTCAATATTGGTCAAGTGTGTTATTAGTTGAAATTGATTTAAATTGTCCTTTTATAGATCCTTAAGCCATAATCACAAAAAGGATCTAGTGCATACAGATTCAACCTAGACAACATAGAATACTTGGTAATAATAGGTAATTATTAGTTAAATTATATTTAAATACATGTTTCAATTACATATTGATATTTCTTGTACATTAATAGTTAAAATTGATTTATTTTCATTTTTTGTATCCTTAAGCCATCATTGCATTGATCTCATACTTTGAAACAAAAAGGAGAGGATGCCTAGATTCAACCTACACACATGTGTGTAATACTTTTAAATGCAAGTACTTGAGTTGTGTACATATAGATAGTTTTATATAAATTAAAATATGTATGTTTTTATGATTACATTGATATTGCTTGTACCTTTTTGATATTAGGTGGTGTGAAGACCTACTACATTCTAGGCACAAGTTTGAGATGTTCTTGAGATGGCATATCCAAATTTTGTAAACTGTTTTGAGATGACATATATGTACATACATATAGAATTAAATATTTTGTACAAATTACAAATACAAGTACATACACAATTATGTACTCTATGTACTTCTATGTATCAAAATCAATATTCTATATATTTTGTTTGTTAAATGTGCATGTTTTCCTACTTTGAAACTTTATATTTGATTGTATAATCACTAAATATCATGCATAAATTATTGTTAAATCAATTATATCCTTAAGATGTTGTATTATGACCCCTTAAGACATCCCCTTAAGATGTGGAGGTGGATTCACATATCCTAAATATTATAGCCCCTTAAGACCCCTTAAGACATGTCATATTAGCACATATCCTAAATATTATACTTAATTGTATCATTTGTTATGATGACTCACCCTAAAATTTATAATAGTTGTTTATAACACTTAATATTTATACTCAATTATACTCTTCTTTGATCCCCTTAAGACGTATTAGGACCCCTTAAGACATCCCCTTAAGACATGTCGTATTAGCACATATCCTAAATATTATGCTTAATTATATCATTTGTTATGATGACTCACCCTAAAACTTATAATACTTGTTAATATCAATTAATATTTATACTCAATTATACTCTTCTTTGATCCCCTTAAGATATTGTATTAGGACCCATTAAGACATCCCCTTAAGACAACTTATAATTAGTGTTGGATGTTATTATTTGTTTTGACAACTTATAAATTAGTATTTGATGCCATTATTTGTTTTGACAACTTATAAATTAGTATTGGATGTCATTATTTGTTTTGACAGCTCATAAATTAGTATTGGATGCCATTATTTATTTTAATAACTTATAAATTAGTATTGGATGCCATTATTTGTTTTGACAGCTTATAAATTAGTGTTGGATGCTATTATTTATAGAATTTATTAATGCTTTTGTTCTCTAATCTTGTATGGTATTGTTTATTTCTTAAAATTTTATCCTTTGTAGTATATAAATGGATTGCTTTTGTTTGTAAATTATGATTTATTGACTAATTATTGATTGACATGAATTGAATAAGTTCATTGACTAATTATTGAATGTACATATCATGTATATCCTGTATGAGATCACTAAATTTGTAAAGTATAAATATTAAAATGTCCTATTAATTTAAACTTTAATTTCATATTTATATTTAATTTCACATTAATGTCGTATATTAATGTCTTGACTATGAACATAAAATGCATAAATGTACATGTGTAATTAAAATTTCAAACAATAATAAAGTCCATAATTTACAACATATTAAGTGCCTGAAACCAATATATTAAGCACATGAAATAAATTCCATCAGAGTACAACCCATGAAATAAAGTCCAACTAAGTACTTGAGCCATGAAATATAAAGTCCAAAAGAGTACATGAGAAACCAAAAATGTAGTCCATGAAATAAAAAAATATAACCCATCAAATCATGCTTCTAGGTCATGTATTGTCTCTATAATCAAGAGACCTCTTCATGCCATGCAAACTAAGCAAATGACCTGAAACACTTTGTACAAGAGAAAGATGAAATCATATGTAAGACAATGAAAAATGATTTAATGACAATTTAATTTATAATTCATCATAAAATTAAATTACCAGATATCTGGGTTTGGATGCTCTGGTGCACCTTAACCAACCTCTAAATTCTTTGAATCAATCTACATAAAAAAGACAAAGAAATTTGAAATTAGATGTAAGTCTACAATTAAAAATGATTTAGTTCAATTTAATTTATAATTTATCATATTTTAATTGTCCCGTATTATGAGGTTGTGCACCCTCTTCTCTAGGACCTATTTGTACATGCTTAACTACAAGATGTGTCTCATGTTATAAAAGAAAAAGAATTTAAAACATGTATTAGCTCATATTATATATATATATTCAATTTAAAATTTAAAATTAAAGTTATATTCAAGATATATAATTTATAATTCACTTTAAATATAATAAAAGAATTGCTGGTATTGGCATGGTGTGATGGTTTATTGGTGGCATTGTTGTTCTTGCCACCAAGGTTCAAACCCTGTTGGGGTGGTATTGTTGAATGGTTGTATCCAGTTCATAGCTTCAGTCAAAAGTGTTTACCCCTTGAATAAAAAAATATATATAATAAAAGAATTTAAATTACCATGATATCTGGAGCCTTCCATGCATGTCCTCCTAGAGGTGTAACTATGTTTGGGTCAGGGCTAAAAGTCGCACTAACAAAGTCCTACAAGATCAAATTTAAAGCATGTATACTTGAATTAGGTTAAAATATATATATATTCAAGTTTGCACATTTTGTGTAGAATTTTTTTTAAATAGCCTGAAAATCAGAGGCCTCATGAGTAGCCACAACATCTAATGTTTTCCCGATGCCCATTCTCATTGTGGTATCAACCTAGACATACATGTAGACATGTAACACTTATAATATTTACAAGTGTACATGAACATTTCATATATAGTGAATTCAAAATTCATGATTGTAACTATACTAATGTAAGTTAAATAATTACAATATAAATGTACCTTCCCCTAATCTACGACACCCGATAGTGGAGTGCTCGACAACCCCTCGGGTGGAATCAACATGGAAGCCAATTGACTCACCTAAGCCAACATAAATATTTCAAACATATATGTGATTCAATTATAAATTTGAAACTCAAGTTAAAAATCATTTCATATATAATTTAAAAAATTGAAATCAAAATACCCCATAAGGGTTGCCAAGTAGGACTGGTGTTGATATATGTACTCATGGAGTGGATGATTGCCTCATCATTAGTGTCATCTATACACCAAATAGTTTAATTGTTAAAATGTATTGAAATTTTTTCTTTGATATATACATTCATCAAAATTCTTATAAAATGAATGTGTAGATGCATATTTATACGTATGTCGCAGTGTCCTCTGGGTGATGGTCTGGTATAAGAAATTCTACAAATGAATTGAAGTGAAAAAATGAACCACCAGAATCTCCACGTCCACCCGAACTAGGTGTGGCCTAATCAGGTCCATAGCATACTTGATCGCAACTAGTACGTACATGTGGGACATGCCTCAACACTCTTGCAATGGTACTCAGACCAGCTCTGTAAAAAACTCCTCCATCATCATTGTCTCTATGCTCCCTACTAGATATTGCATAAGCATGTTGATTAAGGTCTTCTGGAAGTGTACTAAGGGATCCTAATGTTGAGACCGCAACTTGATGATGCACATGTGTGAGAATGGGAGGACTAGAAGCAACAACAAGGGGTTGAGCATGCATAGGGCATTGGGGATCAACCCTTGCCCCTAACCTCTATTGTGGCATGTTGCCACCAACACCCTAAAATGATTTAAAATCAAAATAATTGGGATTTTTCCCCATAACAAAATCTACATACAATTTCCTCAAAAAATGCAATGGGCACTCCCAATTAGCATGTGGTGGACTATCAAAACCCATATACCATTGATCCCAAAAATGTGCACTCATCTGTGGATATATGCACCACCTCATGGATATTCTAGATTTATTGGGAGGAATGGGTTGTCGAGTAAGCCATAAATCAATCAACCTAGATCATGATTTATCTCATTCATCTTGTAATCTTGCACAATCTTATTATTGTTAAATTTGGTTGCCTTAGTCAACTTCACCAAATTTTGAGAACTTCTTTGATCCCCTTAAGAAATGTCATATTAGGACCCCTTAAGAAATTGATTTATGGTTTAGGGTGATATGATGGCTTAAGGGGATCTATGTCTAGTGAGGTCCTAGGAAAAAATGACATGACTCAAGTGAATAAAATTTGGTGAAGTTTCCCAAGGCAACCAAATTTCATTAAGAGCCTAAGAAAAAATGATGGATTTAGGGTTTATGGCTTAGAGTTTAGAGTTTAGGGTTTAGGGTAATAGGATAGTTTAAGGGATCTATGTAGTAAGATCCTATGATAAAATTACATGGCTTAAGGGAATAAAATTTGGTGGAGTTTCCTAAGGCAACCAAATTTATTTTAAGGTCCTAGGACAAAATGAATGCTTTAGTGTTTAGTGTTTAGATTTTAGAGTTTAGGGTTTAGGGTTTAGGGAATTGAGGGTAAAGTTTTCATGTTCCTTGGAATATAATGGAATTTCAAGTTAGTGAAGAACATTTTATTGTGTAACAATTGATTGAGATAGCCCTTGTTTCAAGTGACCAACCTAGATCATGAAATCTCATTCATATTATAATCTTGCATGATCTTATTATTATTAAATTTGGTTGCCTTGGGCAACTTCACCAAATTTTGAGAACTTATTTGATCCCCTTAAGAAATGTCATATTAGGACCCCTTAAGACATCAATTTATGATTTAGGGTGATAGGATGGCTTAAGGGGATCTATGTCTAGTGAGGTCCTAGGACAAAATGACATGGCTCAAGTGAATAAAATTTGTTGACGTTTCCCAAGGCAACCAAATTTCATTAAGGGCCTAGTAAAAATGATGGCTTTAGGGTTTAGGGTTTAGACTTTAGACTTTAGGGTTTAGGGTAATAGGATGGCTTAAGAGGATCTATGTAGTAAGGTCCTAGGTGGAGTTTCTTAAGGCAACCAAATTTCATTTTAAGGTCCTAGGAAAAAATGAATGCTTTAGTGTCAAGGGTTTAGATTTTAGAGTTTAGGGTTTAGGGTTTAGGGAACTTAGGGTGAAGTTTGGGTGGCCCTTGGAATAATGGACTTGCAAGTTAGTTCCTAGTTTATGAATATTTTTGATTTTATGAATACATTGACTATTTTTGTAATAGAAACACATAATTATGTATTATTAAGATTGAGTTTGATGTATATTTTAACTGGATATTTTTTTAATTGAATATAAGATTATTTTATTTAACATTTTTTTCATTAATATTTCCCATTTAAATGAATTTTATGATATAAAATGTATAATATAAAATTAGTTAATGTTGAATCAAGTATTTTATTTTTGATTGCTTGGAATTAAATGAACCTAAAAGAAAGAAAAAAAAAATTAGATTCTTTTAGTGTCTAGGTAACTAGTGCAAATTGAGATTTTAGACTAAACTAGAAGCCTAATTAACAAGTAATTGACTAGAATGAGGGTTAAGATTGTCAAAATACAATAGACAACACATGCAAACAAGAAATGGAAACAAGGCATGACTAAGAGAGATCAAAACATAAAATAGAAATGAATGTTGAATATTATCTAATTAAGTGACAATTTGAAATGGATTGTACACTTGGATTTACAAATTTTCTAACTAAATTTGCAAATAAACATTGATAAAATATATGAATCGTAACTATTCTTTAACATATTGTTTTCTAATATAATTATAATTTAACATTGAAACTAAAGTTTAACATATTGTTTTCTCCATACAATGCAAATGAAATTTAAAACATTTAAGCAATGCAAATGAATTTTCTCGAGCTCAAAATTAGAGTTTTCAAAATCAAAATGATTTGTTCAATTTCAATTTAAGGTTTTAGCAATTTTTTTTGTTTCAATTCAACTTAGGGTTTCAATCTAAGCAATTAGGGTTTTTTAAGCAATTTTTGTTTCATTTCAAACTAGGGTTTTCAAATCCAATTTTTTTTGCTTGATTTGAATTAAGGGTTTCAAAAGGCTTGATTAGGGTTTCCAAATGCAATTTTTTTATTTCATTTCAATTTAAGGGTTTTGAAATTCTTTTTTTTTTGGTTTGATTGAACAATTTAGGTTTCAAAAGCTAAATTTTGTTTCTAAAATACAATTCAAGGTTCATTTTTTCCTTTCTATTCAATATCTTCAGGTTTCATTACATTTTTTCATCTATTTCTACAATTCCTCATTTCTACTATTATAGGAAATAAAATGCTTAAAGCATCAAATAAATTACAAAAAAATGTGCTAAAATCAATTCTTCTATTGACAATTTCAATAAAAAAATGAAGAAATGCTAAAAACTGGGGGTGAAGGCATACCTAGAGGCTAGTTTTTGTAGTCACTATCACCCACAAACTCAGGATCCCGTGCACAATGAAAATGAAGTTTTGTTCATTTTTAAAAAATAAATACCATTACAAAATAGGATCCCAATTTTTATAAATCAGGATCTCGTTTTGGACTAATAGGGATCCCATTCTATTTCTGTCAGTTCAAAACCCTTTAACAAACAAGATCCCAATTTTTAAAAAGTGAGATCTCATTTTACATTTAAGCTTGGGATCCCGAAGCTAAATAGGATACCAATTTTTAAACATTAGGATCCCATTTATAAAAATCAGGATCCCATTTTTGCAATGTCAATTTCATTTTTTTGGCTAAGGTAAAAACTTCCATGTTTTGTGGACTCAACTTTGTGCACTTACCCTTTTTATGTTTTGATAGATGTCATACCCCATTCCAAGGTCCCCTTGTTGCTATGGCTAAAATCCTTAAACATGTGCTTTTGACCAAACTATGGATGCATGGAAAAAATCGATCAAAGCATAATAGTAAACAAAAGCATAGACAAGGTATTGAGCTATTTGAAAAAAATCCTCAAAGAAATGTGGTCTCATGGTGATGTCCATCACCATGAGACCACATTTCTTTGAGGCATTTTTTCAAAAAACCCATTGCCTTGTCTATGCTACCACATTTTCCATACATTTTCCATTTTGGGCATATTCTACTATGCAAACCCTTTTCCTAGTACCTGCAAAACAACATGAATAAGCGAGTTAAACAAGGAAATGCAAGCCTAAAGAAGGATTCCCCATGAAATCCATTTACAAATCAAATTAGGAATGCAAATAATGAAGAACACAATAAAATGGATAAACCAAAGATCAAATCCTAATTTAAATAGCAAACTCTTAATCCCATGGGGGAATTGGTGCCAATTTGATGTGAAAATTGGCCCTTTCCCAATCCCTAAGATGCAAGTTGATGATTGTTGAAGAATGTTGATCCACTTTGATGATGAATGTGAGAGCTCCAAGCCTAAAATCTACAATAACCTAGCTAAGAACTCAAATGATAGATAGAAATGGCTAAGTATTTTAGCATGGTAAATTTACTTGGATTGTGGATGATGAAATGAGGAGAGGGGCTCTTCATTTATAGGATTTCAAGATGGGTGAAAGTCCAAATTTGAGCAATGTGGTACTAACATTCATCCAATGATATGGTGCCACTTGTCAAGCTATGAATGGATGATGGATGTGCAAGATTTGGGGTTTGTGCCAATAAATCCCAATATTTGAAATTCAAATTTGTTGAAATGACATGTAAGAGGGAAGGGAAAAAAGCAATAAATGCCACTTGGCTCAAGGCAAAGGACATGTAAGAGGGAGTTATTGCCTTGTTGGATGTACATGTTGACTTGGAATTTTTGAATTCAAATTGAGAGAATATTCTAAAAGATGCCATGTGAGGGAAAATAGGGATTTAATAAATGAATTAAATCTATTTTCATGTGCAAGTTGCATTATCTAGAGGATGTGACATGTGATTAGATTAAATTAATCAAGGGTTTAATTAATTGAATAAGAGATTATATGATGTGACTTATTTGACTTAGATTTATGGATTAATTTAAATCAAATAAGAGAGGAATATGGAAAAAGATTAATTAAATAAGGATTTGATTTATTTAATTAAAGGAGATGATGTTAAATTAAATCAAATAGTGTTTTAATTTATTTAATTTAACAAATGAACTTTAGGGATTTAATTAAATAAATTGATTATTTAATTAAATAGGGATAATTAGATCAGGTGGATTGATTTAATTAACAGGAGAAAGTGACTTAATTAGATAAAGTGATTTATTTAATTAAGAGACAGATATTGATGAATTTAATCAGATAGGGGAATTTGATTAAATGGTTAGATCGAAGGATGATTCAGGAAGAAACGATGTCAGTAAGTCAGGATCGAATGCACGATGTTAATCAATATATTTTGCGTGTCTACATTTTGCCCCTCTTTGAAGCAATGCACTTGTTGCGTTGGTTCAAAGAATAACTGATCTTGATCAAAGCTGAAAGATTTTCAATATTTAAAAACTTGCCCCATTGTTGCCTAGTGAGAGAAAACATGCCATTATAATGCCCCCTCAAGAGATTGGGCAAAAATTCCAATTTTTGGGTGATCTCGCGAAAAGAGATGAAAAAGTGCCCGACAGGTCCAAAAGGGGTCCGGGAGGCTAAAAACATGTCTAAATGCAATAAGACGATGAAAAACAAGCCTCAAACAGATGAAGATAGGTTCGGGGGACTAAAACCCTAGCAGGATAGCCCTAAAGGGTCAAAAAACCCTAATTTTTAGGCTTGAAAGGGGCCCAAGGGGTCACTTTCAAGTCATTTTCACACACCTCCACTAGCAAACCTTGAGATTCGAGCTCTAACCCTCTGGTGATATGGCACAATGACAGCTTCCTTGGATCTCAGACCGAGTTCGAACCTACCAGTGGCCACCAGGCATCGGGGCACTGGTATGTGGTCCCTACCAAAGCTTAATTTTTTCATTTGACGCATTTATTACATGTTTTTAAGATGAGCTCGCCTCCAACGGTGCACTTTTAGCATCACTCGGTGTTCAAAGTGCACCGCTAAGACCCTTTCTACACCGCAGCGGTGTAGTTTAGCACTGCAGTAGTGTAGTTTAGTGCCGCAGCACTGCAGTCTGGAGTTTAGAAACTCCACCGCTGGGCTCGGGCACGGTGGTTTGGTTTGACCAAAGTGCATGGTGGTAGCATCCTTTTCATGAAAATTGCGATGCTGGGGTTAAACTACACAGCGGCGGCTCTGTTTAGATCGATTTAGGGTCCAGCGTCGGAGTTTGAGAAAACTCAAACTGCGACGACTTCACAAACTGCGTTGCTGGATGCAAGTTTGGAGCCTTGGGTCAGGATTTTTTCAAAATTTTTAAGATGCTGACTTTCCCTGATGCAGGATGGGCCTAGGGAGCTTTACTCTCGAGAGCACTAATCGCGAGATTTGGTGAGTATCCTATAGGACTTAAGTGATCGAGACCAGGATTGACTAGGAGTCGCAGGACTATGGCACATTGCGTACGCAGCACCCGTGTGCACACACCTTGGGATGTTGTCAGCACTGGCTGAGAGGTGGCACAACGAGACCTCATCATTTCATCTTCCCACTGGTGAGGCAATAGTCACATTGGAGGACGTCTGGCAAATATTATGATTGCCCATTCATGGCCCTCGAGTGATCCATGACATGGAGGAGGGACGACAGTGTTGCACTAGAGTCCTCACCACTCAAGATGTTATCTACTGCGAGGGGCAGATCGAGCTAGAGAGGTACAGGGCTATAGCACCTCCCTTCCATTGGGCCATTGCAGTGATTATTTCAAGTTTGGTTGCCCTAGACAGACGAGGGTGATATTTTAGTCCGGGCTGGGGATACTGCTGGGAGAGGATGGTTCAGGACAGGCTGGTTCGGTTTGCATGGGGACCCGTCTTGCTGGCTTAACTCTACAGGGATCTCCACGATTATGTTTATGTGGATGGCAGAGCACTAGGAGCTGGAGTGAATCTTCTTCACATTTGAGCATGGAAACATATCTCCATGCTATGTCCATGGGTTGTTCCAATTCTAATAGGGGTAGACGATGCCCTCGTGGCTCAGTACAGAGGCGGTGTGTCCTTCACACACACTGGAGAGCAGAGGATCCCCTACTGGAGGCGGGTCCTAGACAAGATGCTCATGTTCACTTGGCGTCCATACCTTGGTCGGCCCGAATGGGCCGACGATGCTGCTCATCTTTTATATTGCCACCGGGACCGATATATGTAGGGCCGGGAGCATACGATGATTGAGAGATATCTGCCCAGGCACGTATAGCATCAGTTTGGGGAGCCCCAGGATCGGCCAAATGATGGTTATGTAGCCATCTTTGCACATAGCATGACACAGACTGCATGGGGGCCTAACATTCCTATAACAAAGGTAGTTGATAGCTTCCGACAGTTGGTAGCCCGACCGTGGGCTTATGATCAGGGCCCAACAGATCCAGGCACCACGCAGGCCTATAGGGACTGGTTCAGACCTCCACTTCGATTGACCATTCCTAGAGAGGATCCAGAGGCACACAGGGTCAGAGGCAGAGTGAGAGGACAATGGCGAGGGCGAGGACCCTAGATCAAGATTCGATAGGATCCACCATTGGTGCCCCCAATTCCACCTGGTCATAGGGATGTCCCTATGCAGGATGAGCAGCAAGATCCACCAGTCCCACCACCACGAGCCACAGGTGAGGCTTGGCCTCGAGCACATCCACATGTACAGCCAGTAGGGCAGGTAGACATATGGGATGCCTTGATCTTACAGTTACAGGCAGTGATGGCCAAGAGGTACTAGGCACGGGCTCAGAGAGACCAGGCGGTCCATCAGAGACAAGCTGTAGAGTTACAGGTAGCCACAGAGCTAGGCCGCAAGCGTCAGATTGAGAGTATGACAACCTCCTCATCCCAGGGTACCATTCTGATGAGGTCCTATAGAGAGGCCATTCGAGAGATTGAGTATTATTTCTGAGCCTATCATGATTCAATGCCCTAAGCAGACTGGGTCCTAGAGTATTCAAAGCGGGCCAACCAGATACCACCAAAGGGTCATGGTGACAGAGGCGAGGGCAGTATTCATGGGGATAGACCGTGATCCAGTTGATACACACATTTTTTTGTGCCTTATGGGCTCCTTTTTGATAGCCCAATGGGCGTTTTGTACTTATTGACATACATATACAGTGATTCGATTGATTATTTTTTGTACTATGATAGTGACCTTGATGATATATGCGATGTATTCTTGTATGCATGGATGGTTCATTTCTATATGCTTTGCAGTCCCACTTTATGTATGTATTTATTTCTAATGATATATTCGATGCCATGATGTGCAATGATGTTATGTATATGATGATTTATTTTATGTCAATGCAATATGTGATATGGATTTGATTTATGGTATATGCAATGATGTGTGTAATAATGCTTAATTATGAGATGAAATATGCTACGATGATCATGATATGATGCGAATGGTTTTATCCTAAATGATGTATGTGATGCAATGATATGTTGATGCTTATATGTCTATTTGCTTATGATTATGCGAAAATGATGATGGAATGCAATGGGTGAAATGCGATGACATGTATGCACCTATTTATGAAGAATGTTTATGATGACATATTTATATGATGATTAAAATGCAATGCGTATGTTTCCTATATGATATGTTTATGCAGTGTATATGATTTCTATATGACGTGCTTATGTAAATGTGCTTAATGATTTGTGTATGCAGGATCGATGATAATGATGGTGATGATGATCAACTGTCATAGTACTTTGTTAGTGCGGTTAGAAAGAAAAGAAGAATTCATTTCAACAAGACACAAGATGACACAAATGGAAATGATGATGATGATGATGATGATGATGATTACTTGCCGAGGAATTGGGATTTTCAAAGGGCCAAATTTTCTTATGTTTGGTAACACATGTGGTACGATGCATCAAGATATAAAGAACCAGGATGGCATTGTACTTAGTGTGATGGACTTTGACACAACAATTAGATAGGAGTATTCTTGTTCACACTTGACATATGAAAACCTTGCTAGGACGTACCTAACAAAGCAAGTATTCGCCAAGTTATTTTACAAGAACATCCAACAAGCACAACAAACAAAAGATAATGATCATTGCTCCCATTCCTATTTCTCTATATCCGCTATTTTGGGATATCATCGAGACGTCCTTGGAATGAGCACAAAATAAGACAAGTTAAAAGATAAAGACCAAGTAAACAAACAAATTGATGCTCTTCAATACCGCTAACGAAAAGAGGATGTTTTTTCTAAGATGATAAACGAAACTAATTGCCAAAAGATAATGCCCATTGTAGGAAGGATTCATCCTAGGACATGTTAGTGGATGGTGGCATGCCATTTCATTTATAAGGGATGATTGATATGGGACCATTTCAGATGATATGTTACTGATACGAAGAGATGACCAACCTGCTTACGTACTGACCTAGATTTTAAACTTGATGCTTTTGAGTTCTACTTTTAATCTGCTAGACTTGCTTCTGACTGTTTTACCAAAGATTGAGGATGATGACCAATTTATTATGAATGATTGATTATTGTGGGTGCCAGCAAGATGAGGCAGATGGATTTTTTCAAATATTTGGATGTTTTTGATGTTTTTGGAATGTTTTGAGGTTGTTTTTGGTATTTTTTTGGATTTTTCAAATATTTTGATTTTTGATTTTCCAATGTTTTTGGGATTTTCTGAGATTTTGACGAAGAGACTAACCTAAAGACATATCCTATGGGCCTCGGGGGCTCATCAACATATTAGCCTTGCCTATGTTATACACGCAGAGACCACGTAGTTCGACTGACAACTTGACCGATTTACAGATGATGATGTACATGATGAGATGTCAACTTATTATGATGGACTCCTATAGGACTGACCTAAATGTCTCGGGGGATGATCAAAGATCAACCTTGCCTACGTTTGAGCTCAGAGATGATGTAGTTCGACTGACAACTCGGTTTTTTGACTTTTTGACTTATTTTTGGGATTTTTGGTATGTTTTGATTTTTTTTGATTTTATGCTTTTCTGATGTTTTTGGATTTTTTTGATTTTTTGATGTTTTTAGATTTTCTAATTTGAGGTCCTTAAGATCATACACGAATCCAATCCGATGAGAACGTGCCCCCAGCGTGATGCAATAGACTACCCCAATAAAGGCAGGACAAACTAACCTTGAGTATGGGCCGAGTAGTACTAAGAGGGATCATGATACAAAAACAGGACCAAGCTATGGTGCAGATGCGAGTGGATGAATGATAGATGAAGACTTGAATGCAATGGATGATGCCGAACAAACCACAAAGATCCTAGTGGATGGGAGGTTCTTATTTACACAAGGCGCCTGTTTGCCAGGTTTTCACCAAGGTACTTGCCCAAAGTGCCACCAAAGTGGTTTTCACAAGAGGACGATTTTTCTCTTTACTATTTTTGATCCTTTTTTGGATTTTTTTCTTTTTTGCTTTTTTTGTTGTCACCAAGATGCTTGTTTGCCAAGTTTTCGCCCAAGTAACCATTTTTTCAGGACATTTTTTGTTTTTTTTGATTTTCTGGTTCTATACCTTGATAGAATTAGGCATAAAACTTTTTGAGATGGGAGCTATTCATGGGCTCTTGTAGAGGTTCCCCTTCAGGTGTTGATAACTAATATGCCCCTGATTTGTAACTTGCTGTGATGATGAAAGGTCCTAACCAATTAGGTTTGAACTTGCCTTTGCTATTGGGGTTTGGGACATTCTTCTGATTCTCTTTTAATACTAGTTCCCTGACCTGGAACGTCCTGCTTTTGATCTTCTTATTGTAGCTTCATTTGAGTCTATTCTAATAGACTTACAAATGATTTAAAGCATCTATGCGTCTCTCATCTAGTAGCTCTAGCTCATTCAATCTTGACACCTGATAGTCTTCATCCGTGATGAGGTTTTGCAGTAATATCCTGAGGCATGGGAGCTCGATCTCAATGGGGAGTACCGCTTCTTATTCGTAGACCAAGGAAAAGGGGGTGGCGCTAGTGGGTGTGTGGATGCTGGTTTGATAGGCCCAGATGGCAGGATTAAGCTGCAGATGCCAGTCATGACCTACGTCATTGACTATTTTATTGAGGATTTTCAAAATGGTTTTGTTTGTAGCCTCTGCTTGGCCATTTCCTTGGGGATACTACAGGGTGGAAAAGAATGTTGGATTTTGAATTTATCGCATAAGTCATGAACTTCCTAATTTTTGAATGGTGTCCCATTATCTAAGATAATGGCTTGTGGAACACCATAGCGGCATATGAGATCATTCAGGATGAACTTTGAGATCTGCTTTCTAGTGATATATGTCATGTGTATAGCTTCCACCCACTTAGTAAAGTATTTGGTTGTGGTTATGATAAATTTGTGGCCATTGGATGAGGTGGGTGTGATTTTCCCAATGAGATCGAGTCCCCACTGTGAGAATGGCCATGGTGTGACGATAGGATGGAGCTCTTGAGCTAGAGCATGGATGAGGTCCCCATGTTGTTGGCATTGTAGACACTTTCTGGCATGATCATGTGCTTCTCATTCCATTGTGGGCCAATAATACCCCATCCTTAGCAATTTCTTGGCTATGGTCATTGCGCTCGAGTGTGAGCCACATATGCCATTATGAACTTTGGTTAGAGCAGTTAATACATCCTCAACATTTAGACATCATAGTAAGGTACCTTCTATGCTTCTACGGTATAAGGTATCACCTAGGATTACAAATCTGGATGCCTTTTTGATAAAGGTTCATTTTAGGCTTGATGGTAGGTTAGCGGGTATGGCTCCTATGTGAAGATATGTATAGATTTCATGATACCAAGGATCACTAGGACCAACGATTACACACAGATATTCCGATTCCGTTACCTCAAATGTGGGAACGAGAAGCTGCTTAATCAAAAATTCATATTTTGGTACATTGTGAGGGATGTCTAATAAGGACCCAATTGTCACCATAGCATTTGCGGCTCTGTTGTTGGTTCTTGAAATCTGCTCGAATGTTATGTCTATGAAGGACTCCTTAAGGGTCTCCACCAATTTCTTGTATGGAGTTAGTTTTTCATCCTTGGTCTGATATTCATTATTGACTTGATTTATGATCAACTGAGAGTCTCCATACACTTTTAGATCTGTGATATTCCATTGCACTGCTATCCTAAGACCTATAGTCAAGGCCTCGTATTCCGCTATGTTGTTAGTGCAAGGGAATGCCAATTTGTATGACTTTGGTATGTAGTCTCCTTGTGGGGTGATGAAGAAGACACTAGCTTCTGATCTATGTAGTGTATATGAACCATCGAAGTACAGTTTCCAATGATTAGCTACATTGAGGTTAAAGATGGATTCGTCTGGAAATTCTAAGACAAGAGGGTTCTCAGAATAAATAGGTGCTTCTACTAGTTGATCTACGATGGCATGTCCCTTGATTGCTTTTATTTCCACATACTCAATGTCATACTCTGATAGTATCATTACCCATTTTGTCATTCTTCCTGTTAGCATTGCCTTTGATAGTAGATACTTGAGGGGATCAATTTTTGCGATGAGTTTTATCTTGTGTGCCAACATGTAGTGTTTGAATTTTTGAGAGGCAAACACTATTGCGAGACATGATTTCTCGATAAATGAGTAGTTTAACTCATGCCCAACCATTGTCCTACTAATGTAGTAGATAGCCCTCTCTGTTCTATTTTCATCATGTTGGGCTAGGAGAGCTCCAAGGGCTACTGCTATTGTTGACACATATAATATTAATGGCTTCTTTGGGATAGGTGGCATTAAGACTGGTGGTTTCAGTAGATATTCCTTAATCTTGTTGAATGCCTCTTCACATTTTGTATCCCATTTGTATGCTACCCCCTTGTGGAGTAGGTGGGAATATGGATTTTGCTTGTCTTCCAGTTGTGCTATAAATCGTTAGATGAATTGAAGTCAGCCTTGGAGACCTCTCAGTTGTCTTAGTGTTTTTGGTGCTTCCATCTCGAGGATCACTTTCACTTTTTCCGCATCCACCTTGATACCCCTCATGGAGACTATGTATCTTAGCAGTTTACCTGATTGTATGCCGAAGACACACTTCTTAGGGTTTAGTCTAACTTTGTATTCTTCCAGTCTGTCAAAGATAACACTTAGGTTTGCTATATGATCTTGTCTTTTTCTCGACTTAGCTAGGATGTCATCAACATAATCCTCAATGGTTTTATGTATCATATCATGGAAGATCAATGTCATAGCCCTTTGATAGGTTGTTCCTACGTTCTTTAGGCCGAATGGCATCATGTTCTAGCAGTATGTCCCCCATGGACAAGTGAATGTCGTCTTGTGTTGATCTTTTTCTATCATGATCTGGTTATATCCTGAGAATCCATCCATTAGTGATAGCATCTCATGCCCTGCTGTCATGTTTACTATCATGTTGATGTTGGGAAGTAGGAAATCATCTTTTGGACATGCCTTGTTCAAATCTCTGAAGTCTGTACATATTTGAATGGCTCCATTGGGTTTTGAAACAAGTACTAGATTTGAGACCCATTCAGGATAATCAATTGGTTGGATAAATCCTACATCTAACAACTTTTTGAGTTCCATTTTGACCAATAGAGCGATTTGAGGATGCATTTTGTGAAGCTTTTGTTTGATAGGTTTTGCTTCTGGATATACAGCTAAATGATGAACCATAGTCTCTGGATCAAGTCCTGGCATATCAGCATAACTCCATGCGAATTTTATTTATATTTTCCTTAGAAATGCTGCTAGGAGTTCTTGCTCTTCTAATAACAGTGATTCCGCATAGAATGTGATATGCAGGGTCTCCTTTGTTCCTAGGTTGATAGGATTGCATTTTTCGGCCAAGACTGCTGACTTCTCCTGATGGATAGCTCTTAGGGGAAGATTGAATCCTTCATCCTCGGGTGCCTCAGAGAGGTTTTCACCTTTGGATATGTCCTTTATTTTTACTTTTGTCTTGTCAGAGAGTGCCACAATGTGGTTTTCACTCAAAGACTTGGATTTGATTCTTAGTTTCTCACTTTTGCGACTGAAGGATTCAATCGTTTCCCTGTAATAGGCTTGTGTGTCTAATTCCATTATAAACCCTGCCTTATGATCTCCATCTAGAATGTTATCCCTCAATCCCATGAATTCTGAGAGCGTTTCATCATTTTTGAATGTGTCGAGAACTAGTGGTCCTCGTTGGTCATAATCGATCAATTGGGGATACACTAGGTGGATTTCACAGTCTTGATGGTTGGGCTTAAAAGACAAGGTACTGATCATGCAAAGGGTGGTGTCCTCAAATAACCTAGGTAGGTTGGTCAAGGCATCTTCATCATCGTTACTAACATAGGGCTCAGTTATGAAGTTATGTGTGTTGCTGCTTGTGACCATTGGTGAGTGTATTTGCACTAGTACTGGCTGAGGAGAGTCATTAACTGCTCTAACCAGAGGACCTTGGCCACGTATGGTTATCCTCGAAGGGGTACATCCAAGGCCAAGATTTTTTATGGGTCACGTCTCTAGTATGATGGGTATTATAAGGCCATTATCATTCAGTCCCAATCTTTGATTTCTTTCATAACCCATTGCTAGCATCATTTGTAGGCCCTTGCTTGTCTCGTCCATTGGTAATTCAAGTGTTGGTCTTTCATCTCGATACAACATGTGAGATGGATCTGCTTCAATAATCTCCCAGCCAAGGTCTCCCTAGCTTGTGAATTTAGGATAATTTTTAGGTTACATTCGTGATGTGGAAGCTTGATTTCCATGTGGGCATCCTCGTGATCTAGGAGACTATGGAAACTCTCCTATCACAAAAGCATTATTAGGGAGCTTGTAGCTTCCACAACCATCCTCCTGGGTGATGATCTTGATGTCAGAGATGGTGGGGATGGTGGGAATGGCGGGTGTCTCTGTCGCAGAAGTGGACGTGAGAGTGGCAGGGTCGATGTATGACGTGGATGGGCCCTCATCATTCTTTGGTACCTGGGGGATTTTGTAATATTTGGCATCAAGATTTTTGCAATATGAGAATGGTTCGGGATCTCCATGAACGGTAACCTCTTTTCCATTATGTGTGAATTTCACACATTGGTGGAAGGTTGATGCTATGGCTTTCATCACATGGATCCATGGGCATCCCAGGAGGATGTTATATGGCAAATCGAGGTCCAAAACCTAATAGGTAGTTTCCATGAGCATTGGCCCTACTTGAATAGGGAGTTTAATTGTGCCCTGAGACACTCTTTCTTGGTCATCATAAGCTCTTATTGTGATGCCCTTTCCTTTATAGATGGAATCTTCTGATATTTTTAACTGCTTGATGAGGCTAAGAGAAAAAATGTTCAAACCTGCACCTCCATCTACCAGGACTCTTTTGATTTTTCTCTTGTTTACAATGGCTTCCAAGTGAAGTGCACAATTATGAGATGGTTGGGCGGGAAAATCTTGGTCAGAAAGCATTAGGAGATTAGGTGTTATGATATTTCCAACCATAGCTTGGAATTGTTCCATATCAAGGTCTGCAGGGATAGTGGATGAGGCTAATGCTTCCTCAAGAATTTTCCTATGGGTCAATGATATTTTCAACAACTCCATGATGGAGATGTGTGCTAGTGTTCTCTTGAGTTGGTCCACAACATTGTAACCATGTGGAATAGATCTAGATGAAGGGACTCTATTTGGTTGGGTTGATCCTGTGATGGTGACTTTGCCACCTCTTGTGGTGACTCCACAATCTTCAGCATGGGTGCCTTTGATAGTGATGACCATGCAGTCTTCATTCAGGGAGGCAACGATTGTTTCGTATACATGATTTACACTACCCTTCCCTTTATCATTTTTATTCCCTTTGTTGCCATGATTCAGCATCGGATTCGTGTATATCATAAGGTCCTAATTTCCCATAGGTTGTTCCACGTTTATGATTCACTTATCAATGAGATCTTGGATGATGTTTTTGAGTCTCAGGCAATTGTTTGTGGTGTGATCTTTGATTTTGTGGAATTCACACAGTTGATTCTGATTATACCAAGGTGGTTTGACATCGGGTTCTTGGTAATTTTCGAATGTAGGTGCTTTGATGAGTTTTTCGTCGATCAATCTTTTCATGATGTCCTCGAGTGGTTCTCCTAACATGGTGTATTTTCGTTTGGGGTATGTTTTGCATTGAGGTGGTCCCCTTTGGTCATTGAGATTATTGATGGTTGGATTGTTGTTTGTGTGATGGGTGTTTTGATTTTGTGTTTTGGTTTGTTGTGTGGGTGTGTTTTGATGAGGGCCACTAATGACCACCTTGGCATCGACAACACCATCATTAGTGATGTTTTTGTTTCTTGCCCATGTACAAGGTTTGTCATTGTAATTAGATGGTGGGCAGTTGTTTTGTTGCTCGTGATATGATGTTGATTCAGCAGGTTGAGTCACAAGGGCTCTTTTGATGCTAAATGCTTTGAGGATCAACTGATCGTATGTGGTGATGCCCTAAACTTTAAGATGAAATACCAAGCAACCTTCAAGGTTAGCTATGATAGTGCAAACTTGTTGTTTCTCTGGCATGGTCCACTTGCTCCTATTGGCCTTGGATCGCCATCATTGAAGGAATAAAGCAAAAGTTTCATTCTTTCCTTGTTTTAGAGCATATAGTTCTTCAAGACTAACATCCATTGCAATATTACATACATAGTTCCTGATGAATGCATCCCTAATTTCCTAGAATTTTCTAATGCCTGAAAGTAAGTGAGAGAACCATTCTATGGCGGGACCTGCCAAGATTCTAGGAAATAGCCGCATCAGATATGTATCGTCATATGCGACTTCCATGCAATGAACCTAGAATTCCCTAATGCAATCTTCAGGGTTTCCCATCCCTTGATATTTGTCAAATTTGGGGATTTTGAATCATTTAGGGAATGGTTTGATTTCTAAACTCCTATCAAATAGATAGGGAGACAAGTTGCTTGGTGTTTTGGTTGTTCACCCCGATTGAAGGTCAAGCACTTGTTGCGAGAGCAACCTAATTTGTGTTGTGACATCATTTTGCGGATCAGGGGGTGGGATGAAGGTGTTTTGGAGTGTTCCAATCATGTTTTGGGTGGGTGGGTTGGTTTGTGTGTTGTTTGACATGTTGTTCAATGGTATGTGTATGTTCTATCGAGCTAGGTAGGCTTTGACTTGCTTTTGTATGAACAACGCTTGTTGTTGGTCTTGTTGTTGTTGTACCAGGATTTGTGCTTGTTGTTGCGCTTGTTGTTGTTCCAACAATGCTTGTTGTTGTGCTTGCTGTTGTTCCAACAACGCTTGTTGTTGGGCTGCTAATTCTGCTACTTCTTGTTGCTCTTGATATTTCTTTAATGCTTGTTGATATGCTTGCAATTGTGCTGCTTGTGCTTGTGCTTGTTATGCTTGATATTGAGATTGTGCTTGAGCTTGTGCTTGTGTGACCTGTGCTTGTGCTGCTTGTTGTTGCAATAGCGCTTGTGCTTGTGCAACCTTGTGTACTTATAATGCTTGGGCAGCTTGGTGTTGTTGTTGATGTAATAAAGCTTGGGCTTGTTGCGCTTGTTGCGCTTGCAAGGTAGCTTATGCAGCTTGGGTAGCTTGTGTAGCTTGAGCAGCTAGGTATACAACTTTTTGTTTATGCACTTGTTGATATCCTCTTTGAAAAGAAGCTTGCAGTGTTGCATTGTATTTATTTGATGTGGTGAACACTGGTGGTGGTGGGGGTGGTGGTGGATTTGGAATGGCGTTCGTAGTGGTGGTAAATGATGATGTCGTGTTGATTATTTGATTGGTGGATGGTATTGTTGATGTGGTGGTTTAAGTGATGAGTGGCGTTGTTGATGTAATCTTGTTTTGCAATGTTATGGGGGTGTTTGCAATTGCTTGTGACAAATTTTGGGTGTTTGGTACAATGTTTTGATTAATGTTTGGGATATAGGTTTGATTGATACTTGGTAAAGGGGGAAGCCCTAAACCAAGGAGTGGTGTGGATGATAATGGCAATGGTGGAAGTGGTGGAAAGGTAAGGGATACAAGCCCTTGTGAAAATTTTGTGGTGTCGAATATGCCCCCTGGTCCGAACATATCTCCCTCTTGCGAATTTGTGAGAAGAGAAGTTTGAGGTGTGGCGTAAAAAAATGATGATGATGGATCATGATAGAAAGTGAGAGGAACATCCTTTTGTATTGGGTTTTCGGGGATGGTTTGTTCCAAGGTGGTGATTGCATCCAAGTTTTGATTATTAACTAGGGGGTGTGTTTGAATTGCATTGAGAAATGCACTTCCCTTGTTAACGTTGGGTTGGGTAGGAGCAAGAGATGTTGTGATTTGCGGAATGTTTTGGGTGATGTTTTGGGATGGGGGTGTGGATGAGATGGGTATGGTAGATGAGATTGGAGGAAATGATGTCTCCACTATGGTTATCAAAATCCAATGGCAACTTGGCCCCTTGTTTTGCTAGTTCAAGCATGTACAATGAAGGGTTGAGTTTCGTCATGGTACTGACAATCTTATGGTTTTCCAGATTTTGAAGCATTTATGTTATTTCATCATGAGATTACAAAGGGGATTTCTTCTCCTTGATCCTCTTCTTGTGGATTTTGTGAGAGAGTCAAAGGATTGCTTGATTCAGTGGGATTTTTAACATTTGTTTGGCTAAGATCGCTTGAAGCGGGTGTTTCCTTGTTGGCTTCCATGCTTTTCTTGTATTGAGATCTAGTTTGAAAAATAAGGACCAATCTTTTAAGAATAGGAGGTGAATCTCTTGATTATTTGGATTGATTCCTATTCTAAGTCCCAAAGTAGAAATTTTCTAGGATATCTTGAGGTTCAAAAGATGATGTGATGATGATGTAAAAAGATGAATGATGTGGATGCTATGATATTTTGGTAAGTCTTGAAGGAGATACTATGCTTTTGGGACCTTTTGATGATTTTTTGATTTTGATATTTTGAGATTTGTTCCTTGATTTTGATTTTGATTTTGGATTTTGAACAAATAGTCCCTAAGATGTTTGATGATGATCTAAGGGATAAATTTGATCAAAGGATGATAATTTGAATATTTGTGGGAAGAAGGATGCATCTACCCACTCCTATCTAAACAAGATATTTGTCTCACTAAGTACATGAAGAAGGATTCATCTACATACACTAAGCTAGACAAAATTATTTTGATAATTTTGACTAAGTATATGCAAAAGGATGCATCTACACATACCTAGCCAAAAGTGATTTTGATGATAATGTTTTCAAGGATTCCAATCTCAAAGGTTTGATGATTTTGATTTTTTCCCAAAATGCCTAATATCACAAAGGATTTCAAGATTTTTCCAAAAGGTGATTTGTGAGGTGATGTTATGATTTTTTTGAATGTTTTGAAGGATGGATGAAAAAAGATTTTGATGTTTTGATCTTAAGGTGAGCCTAAAAATGTACACTTTGTTTGCCTAGACCTAGGTATTGAAGAGCATGTAAATGCTTCCTAAAGATCTCTGTAATCAAGAAATTATTTAATTTTGAACACACATTTTTGGATTTTCAATCAATTGATGTAATGAGTTTCCAACACACACATGAAGATTCTTTTTGTTTAGCTTTGCTTAATGTATTTATTTTACCAAAAACACTTTCTTGGATTAGGTTTTCAAACTAAGGTGTCCAATGTCTTAATTTCTTCAAACCCCACAAGTTGTGGAAATTTAATGAACTTAAGGCAAAGATTTCCTATTGTTTACTTAAGGAGACAAATTGAGATATAATCCAATACTTAGAAACCTCTAAGGATGTAAATCCCTAGGGAAAGCAATAACATGTGGATTGAGTCAATTGTACTTGTCCTCAAAAGGGTTTGAAATTTGGATAATGTTAAGTGTTTGTTTTTGAGATGTTTTTGATCAAGCAATGCATTTTGTAACCTAAGAATAAGTACAATCCTATGGATGTGTAAGACAATATTTGTTGGATTCCCACTTGGACAAGTCCAGTTATGCTTATCTCTAGCGAATGGTTAGATGCTTGACCCCACTGGCTCCCCTCCATGACACTCACTTATATGGGGTAGCCAAGCATCAACACCCATGAAACTCCCATGGCATGCTTTCCATTTCTACTAGAAGACCGTAAAAGTGTGGGGTAGCTTCAGAATGACCGTTCTTGCACCAATAAATAGATTAAGGATTTTGGAAAATTCTAGCACATGGGTTTTAGTAAGGACTTTCCGTTCGTAGGAGTTGACCCAATGTGGCAAGAGTCCCCTTTCGGATCCATCTTGTCAGAGTCAACCGCGTGATATTGGAGTTTCTTCCAATATCCACATTTATATCCCGGCTGGAAATACTCTTGGCTTTAGAGTGTTACCGGTTGAGTCATTCCCTTGGGTGAGTACTTTTCCCCCAAGGAAGGCCCTTTAGGATAAACAAAAGCAAGCAAAGACAAAATCCGTAACTCGATCAATCTTTGATGGCACAAAGAAAGATAATATATGCGAAAATGCCCCTACTCACACTCACACAAGATTTTGTTCATTTTTAAACCCAAATTTGAAGTGTGAAGGTGATTGCTTTGTCTTAACCCAAAGTCATAGAAAAGGCCTTTTGATTCTCAAGATCGCTATAAAGTGCGAGAGAAGTGCATACGTCCTTTTCCAATGGCTTTAGTTTAAGTAAGCCCTCACAAAAAACACAACTACACTTGTTCTTTTTAAATCCTCCAAGCAATATGTGAATTCATTTTAAAGCACCAAATGAAGTGTGAGAAATTGCCTTGTTCAATTTGTTAGTCCCAAAAACAAAATCTAGTAAGTTGATGGTCCTAAGATTCTTTTTAATCCTTTTGCAAGAAATAAACAAAAAGAATTCTTTTTAAACCCAAACGAAAGCTAGTGTTTTAAGAAAAGAAGAAGATGACAAATTCCTAAGGAAGTGTTAAACAAACACTTAAGTGTTTAAAAACACTTTAATTAGGCAAGGTATCATCACTATACTCCTCCTTCCTTTGCTTTCGTTTCCCAACCTACAAAGAAGAAAAACAGTTAAATTCTGGAAAAACACAGAAATAAAAAAGTAGAAAACAGAGAAAAAAAGCAATCATAAATTAAAACACGTGTAAAAAATTAGATTCTCCCTTTTTGCTATTTTCCAGCGTCGTAATTCCTGAAGGCACCACTATTTTTTCCTCCTAGCAGTGCAATTACAGTGTTGCTTTACTAGTTAGCCACACTCTATGTCGGGACAAAGAGCATGATTGCGTCGCAGTTTTTGCCCAGTGTTGGAGTTTGTGAAAGCATCGCTATTTAAATTTTTTTTGAAATTTTTTCAGATTAGCGAGTCTAGCGGTGAAGTTAAGAATTTGAAATTTTTGGTGGGATGAGTCGAGCGGTGCTAAAAGAGTGACGCTAGCGAGCCCGCGGTGCTAAAACAATGCCGCTGACGAGCCCGCGGTGCGAAAACAATGATGCTGGTGAGCCCGCGTTAGAATTTCCTATGTGTCAAGAAAATGTGGAAATTTCAAGGAAAAGTTGGAAATAATGATGTCAACCCCTCCTTCTAGCGCCGAATGTGCGAACCCTTTTTCTAGTACCTACAAAACAACATAAATAAGTGAGTTAAACAAGGAAATGCAAGCCTAATGAAGGATTCCCCATGAAATCCATTTACAAATCAAATTAGGAATGTAAATAATGAAGAACACAATAAAATGGATAAACCAAAGATCAAATCCTAATTTAAATAACAAACTCTTAATCCCATGGGGGAATTGGTGCCAATTTGATGTGAAAATTGGCCCTTTCCCAATCCCTAAGATGCAAGTTGATGATTGTTGAAGAATGTTGATCCACTTTGATGATGAATGTGAGAGCTCCAAGCCTAAAATCTACAATAACCTAGCTAAGAACTCAAATGATAGATATAAATGGCTAAGTATTTTAGCATGGTAACTTTACTTGGATTGTGGATAATGAAATGAGGAGAGGGGCTCTTCATTTATAGGATTTCAAGATGGGTGAAAGTCCAAATTTGAGCAATGTGGGACTAACATTCATCCAATGATATGGTGCCACTTGTCAAGCTATGAATGGATGATGGATGTGCAAGATTTGGGGTTTGTGCCAATAAATGCCAATATTTGAAATTCAAATTTATTGAAATGACATGTAAGAGGGAAGGGAAAAAAGAAATAAATGCCACTTGGCTCAAGGAAAAGGACATGTAAGAGGGAGTTATTGCCTTGTTGGATGTACATGTTGACTTGGGATTTTTGAATTCAAATTGAGAGAATATTCCAAAAGATGCCATGTGAGGGAAAATAGGGATTTAATAAATGAATTAAATCTATTTTCATGTGCAAGTTGCATTATCTAGAGGATGTGACATGTGATTAGATTAAATTAATCAAGGGTTTAATTAATTGAATAAGAGATTATATGATGTGACTTATTTGACTTAGATTTATGGATTAATTTAAATCAAATAAGAGAGGAATATGGAAAAAGATTAATTAAATAAGGATTTGATTTATTTAATTAAAGGAGATGATGTTAAATTAAATCAAATAGTGTTTTAATTTATTTAATTTAACAGATGAACTTTAGGGATTTAATTAAATAAATTAATTATTTAATTAAATAGGGATAATTAGATCAGGTGGATTGATTTAATTAACAGGAGAAAGTGACTTAATTAGATAAAGTGATTTATTTAATTAAGAGACGAATATTGATGAATTTAATCAGATAGGGGAATTTGATTAAATGGTTAGATCGAAGGATGATTCAGGAAGAAACGATGTTAGTAAGTTAGGATCGAATGCACGATGTAAATCAGTATATTTTGCGTGTCTACACCTGCAATCATTCCAATTTTTATGGAAAGTTTGATAAATGAATAAATGAGGTCAAAGATTCTTGAACTTAAGACTTACGTGGAGAAAATACAACTGAAAATATATGATAAGGAAGAAGCAATATGAAATGTAAGTAAAAAAAAAGGAGGATCAGTGTGGTGGAAACTTGAAAGTCTTATCTATAAAGGTAGAGAAGTTATGTAAATAACTTGTTAAAAGAAAAATTTGTATTTTGTAATAAAAAAAGGAACTACCAAAGATGATAACAATAGTTGCAGATGCAAAGGAAATAGTTGGAAGTGTTGAAATTGAAGTAAAATACCTAAAGACTAAAATTGACCACTTAGAAAAGGAATTAAAAGATAGGAAGACAATTTTATCATCAACAAAAAGGAGGTTATTCTGCTCTAAAAACATTTGAAAATGAAGCAAACCAAATTGAATGAGATACATAATGTATTCAATGAAGAGATTCTTCGTGCTCTCAAGAAGTTGAGGAAGGTGTGTGTGTAGATTCTTCTTTGTTCATCATACAACCAATCTGAATATTTCAACACATTTTTATGGGTGGGTTTATGCTAGGTAAGGTCCTCTTTCGTACCCAAACATGCAGAAATAGTTTGAGCCACATTCTACTAGTGAAGTCTCTTAAGAGACCAAAGTGCAAAAGGGAAAAAAAAATTTGATGAGTGATTACTTGAAAATCATGGCACTTGGAAACATTTTGTATGAGGCTCTAAGATCACATAGTTCCCTTATACAATAACCTCTCTCAGTTTTTGATAGCTCCAAGACATTTTCTTGTGGTGAAAAAATTTAGTTGATGGAAAACAGGTTAGTTGCATGTAGTGTAAAGTTGGAAAGTGGTGTAACTTTCTTTTTGTTCATCACACAACTTAAAAAAATATTCCAACATGTATCTATGGGTGGTTTTATGCTATTCAAGGCCTCTTTCAAACCCAAACATGTTGAAATAGTCTGAGGCACATTCTATGAGCAAAGTCTCTTAAGAGACCAAAATGCAAAAGGGAAACAAACTTTGATGAGTGATTACTCAAAAATCATGGAACTTGGAAACATTTTGTTTGAGTCTACAGGATCATGTAGGTCCCCTCTATAGTAACCTCTCTTGGTTTTTTATATCTCCAATTCATTTGCCCGGGGTGAACAAATTTTAGCTGATGGAAAATAGGTCAGTTGCATGTGGTGTAACATTGGAAAGTAGTGTAACTTTTGTTTTGTTCATCATATGACCAAATCAATTGTTCAAACACATCTATATACATTTTTTTGTGCTATGCAAGGTCCTCTTTTGCACCCAAACATGTTGAAATATCCTAAGCCACATTCTACTGACGAAGTCTCTTAAGAGACCAAAGTGCAAAAGAGCAACAAACTTCGACAAGTGATTACTCAAAAAATGTGGCACTTGGAAACATTATGTCTAAGACTATGGGATCATGCAAGGCTCCTCTAAAATAACCTCTCTCAGTTTTTGATAGATTCTATTTTATTTCTTGAGGTGAACATATTTTAGTTGATGGAAAATGGGTTAGATGCATGTAGTGTAAAGTTAGAAAGTGGTGTAACTTTCATTTTGTTTGTCATATGACTGAACCAACTATTCCAAAAATTTTGTATGGTTGGGTTTATGCTAGGAAAGGTAATCTTTCACACCCAAACATGCTAAAATAGTCTAAGCCACATTCTACCAACGAGGTCTCTCAAGAGACCGAAGTGCAAAAGGGAAACAAAATTTGACGAGTGATTACTCAAAAAATTGTGGCACTTGGAAAGTTTTTTTATAAGGCCAAAGAATCATGTAGGGCCCCTATATAATAACCTATCTTAGTTTTTGAAAGCTCCAGGTCATTTGCTTGTGGTGAACAGATTTTAGTTGATGGAAAAGAGGTCAGTTACATGTAGTGACAAGTTGGAAAGTGGTGTAGCTTTTGTTCTATTCATCATAGAAATGGAAAAACTATTCCAACACATATGTATGGGTGTTTATATGCTACAAAAATTCTTGTTTCACACCCAAACATGCTGAAATAGTCTAAACCAAATTCTACTACAAAAGTCTTTTTAGAGACCAAAGTGCAAAAGGGCAACAAACTTTGACGAGTGATTACTTAGAAACCATGGAACTTAGAAACATTTCTTCTAATTCTATAGGATCATGTAGGGGCCCTCTACAATAACCTCTCTTGGTTTTTGATATCTCCAAGTTGTTTTCCCATGGTGAACAAATTTTAGTTGATGGAAAATGGGTCAGTTACATGTAGTGAAAAGTTGGAAAGTGGTGTAACTTTCGTTATGTTCATCATATGACCAAATAAACTATTCTAACACGTATGCATGGGTGGTTTTATTCTAGGAAAGGTCCTTTTTCACACCCAAACATGTTGAAATAGTTTGAGCCACATTCTATTGGTGAAATCTTTTAAGAGACCAAAGTGCAAAAGAGTAGAAAACTTTGATGAGCAATTACTCAAAAACTGTGAAACTTGGAAACATTTCATTTAAGGCTATGGGATCATGTAGAGCCCTTATACAATAACCTCTCACAATTTTTGATGTCTCCAAGTTGTTTTCCTACTGTGAATGGATTTCAGTTGATGGAAAATAAGTCAATTGCATGTAGTGTAAAGTTGGAAAGTGACATAACTTTTATTTTGTTCATCATACAACCAAACCGATTGTTATAACATATTTGTATGGGTGGGTACATGCTAGGAAAGGTCCTCTTTCACACCCAAACATGCTGAAATGATCTGAGCCACTTTCTACCAACAAAGTCCCTTAAGAGATCAAAGTGTAAAAGGGCAACAAACTTTGACGAGATATTACTTGAAAAATGTGGCAATTGGAAATATTTTTTTTGAGGATACAAAATCAGATAGGGCCCCTCTATGACAACCTCTCTCAATTTTTTATAGTTCCAAGTCATTTTCCCTTGGTGAACAGACTTTAGTTGATGGAAAATAGGTCAATTGCATGTAGTGTAAAATTGGAAAGCGGTGTAACTTTCATTTTGTTCATCATATGACCGAGCCACTATTCCAACACATCCATATGGGTGGGTTTATTCTAGGAAAGGTCCTCTTTCACACCCAAACACATTGAAATAGTCTAAGGCACATTATACTAGTGAAGTCTCTTAAGAGACCAAAGTGAAAAAAGGTAGTAAACTTCAATGAGCAATTAATCAAAAACCATGATGCTTGGAAATATTCTATCTGAGGCTACAAGATCATGGAGGGCCCCTCTACAATAACCTCTCTCAGTTTTTGATAGCTCCAAGTCATTTGATCGTGGTGAATCGATTTCAGTTGATACAAAATGGGTCAGTTGCATGTAGTGACAAGTTACAAGGTAGCCTACTTTTTGTTTTGTTCTTTGTGGGGCCAAAAAATTTGCACCAACACATCTAGGTGGGCACATCTATGCTAGGCATGGTCATTGCGCTTCGTTATAAAAGGTGTAGGCATCCTTTTAAAATCTGCAAACTAAACTTCAAACAATGGGTTAATGCCTTGCAAACTCTATCAAAATACCTCTATGAAATCCATTACAAATGCTTTCAAAATGCCACAAATGATGATAAAAAGACTAAAGCATTATGAAAACAAAAGCAAGCTACCTATTCCATAGTTGGATTGGTGTCACATGTGCTAGTGACCCTTTCCCAATCCTTGATCAAAGCTCAAAATGATAAAATGCAAATGGAGAGGATGGAGTGATGATGAACAAGATCAAATCTCAAATGAAGAGAGTAACCTTGCATGAAATTGTGAAGGATTTGCTCAAAGATGAAGCATGTATTTAAAGATTTTCAAATGCTGAGAGTTGAAGAGGGACCAATGTGGGACTAAAGATTCTGCCAATGATAGGAGGACACTTGTCATCATGTGATTAGTTGATGTATGTGCAAGATTTGGGAAGAGTGCCCATGAGAGGGAAAATTTGAATTCAAATTTTCCAATAAATGCTGATTTTGACTTTGGAAGGGGACATGTAAGAGACATGTAAGGCCTCATAAATGTTCTGTTTGGTGTACATGTCCACTTGGGGGGAAATTCAAACTTGGAGAATATTCTCCCTTTATGCCAAGTTGAAAATAAGTAATTTTGATAAATCAATTAAATTGCAATTTCATGTGCAAGTGGCCAAATCTAGAGAATGCAAGTGGGTGAGTATTTAATCAGGGTTAGATTAAATAGATGATGATTATGCTGATTTAATGCTGATTAGATGATTTTGACTTTTAAGACTTAAATATTTGTTTTATTTAAATCAGAAAAGGATGGAAGATGCATGTTTGAGATTTTAATTAAATAAAGCTTGATTTATTTAATTAAACTATGATTGAGCTTTTGATGATAAGAACCTGATTTACTAGGTGAATGGATGTGATGCATTTGATTTATTTATTGAGCGGATGAATATGCATAATGCTATTTTGACGTGTCTACATTTTGCCTCTCTTTGAAGCAATGTACTTGTTGCGTTGGTTCAAAGAATAAACTTGTCGCGATCAAAATCAAAAAAATTATGATTTTTCGGATGCCCCAGAAAATAGAAGTACACGGTACATTTCCCTCGAGAGATCGAGCGAAAAGATTGGATTTGAGGGTCGATCTCACGATAAAGAGGTTCAAAATGGGTGATTATGGATGACGATGCAAATGAGATGATTTTAAGATGCTTAGAATAACAAATCTATATTATCCTAAACAACTTAAATGATGATATGATATGAGATGGATGAGATGGATGATGTGATATGCTGTGATTATGCAACGGATGATTTATGATATGCTTAGACTAACAGATCTATATTATGATGATGATATGCATGTGAGATGATATGCAAAATACTGATGATTTATGGATGCAAGATGGATGCATGATGGATGTATGACGGATGCATGATGTTAGTGCGGGAATGAGATGATGACAAGAGGATCCAACAATTCACGGATTGGTCTATGACTCTTTATTAGAGATGATGATGATAGATGATGATAGATGATGATTTGTTTAACAAGGATTGATTTCAGTTGGTCACTTAATTTTATATGTTTGATAACATACCAGGCTAACATGGCATCAACAAGGTATAAAGGACCAGAATGGCTTTGTACTTAGTGTGATGGACTTTGACTCGACAAATAGATAGGAGTATTCTTGTTCACACTTGACATACGTAAACCTTGCTAGGATGTACCTAGCAAAGTAAGTATTCGCCAAGTTATTTTACAAGAGCTGCCCAACAAGCATACAGCGCATAAAAGATAATGATCACCTATCTTCTATCTCTAAATCCTTCACTCGGATATCATCGAGAGGTCCTTGGAATGAGCACAATAAGATAAATCAAATGAAAAGATCAAGTATGCAAACAAGCCAATGTTCTTCATACCCCTAGCCAAAGGGATGTGTTTTGATAGGATAAGAATCCAGTGATATCCAAAATGATGCCCATTGTCTTAACGATTTATCCTGACATGCATTGTACGTGATGATGATGGTTTGGATTGATAGTTATCAAGGATATAAAGTTGACTTATACATGTTTGAAAAGACCGAGACTTTGATTTGTTTTAAAGATTTGTTAAGCTCGGGATTTTGATTTTAATGACAGTTTTCTTTTGCTGACTATTGTGATTGTTTCGGCTTGTGCCAAAGGATGAAGATGGTGATAAGTTATTATGGATTACCATTATTATGTGCAAGCTTAGATGAGATGGATGGATGCTTTTTTCACATATTTGATTGTTTTGATTTTTGAATGTTTTGAGTAATGCTTTTGGTATTTTTGAGGTTTTCAAATGTTTTGATTTACAATTTTTCAATGTTTTTGGATTTTCATGTTTTTTGAATGTTTTTGGATTTTGGTGTTTTTTGAATTTTTTTGGATTTTGATGTCTCGGGGGCTGAACAAAGATGAGCCTTGCCTACGTTTAAGCTCAGAGACGATGTAGTTCGGATTCCAATGTTTTTGATGTTTTCTGCTTTTTTACTGTTTTTTGAATTTTTGATATTTTGGATGTTTTTGGATTTTTGATGATTTTTGACGATTTGGATATGGATGTGTGTGATGATATCAGTGCTCTGTTTTGGGATTTTTTTGAAAACCAAGCTAAGGTTGAACGATCGAGGTTGATGGATTGATGATAATGATAACATTATTGAGGATACACAATAATGCAATGATTTGATTGATTGGGATTGATGATAACATTGTTGAGGATACACAACAATGCAAGGACTGGATTGATCAAGATGGATAATGATAACATTGTCGAGGATACACGACAATGCAAGGATAGTGTTAAGCAACACAAGGATATCCCGAGATGATGATTTTTTGATTGGATTTGATTGATCATGTTTGATGAAGCTTGATTTGGAACAAAAGATGTTTGGATGATTTGATGTGACATTTGACAGGTGTGTTAGATGCGACTGATAGTGATTGTTTGGATTGATGTTCGATGAAAGATGAAGCTTGATAAGGACTGTTTTCGTCAAAATATGCCATGGGCTAGTGATTCATATTTTTTCGCTCACAAGTGGTGGACCAATTTGATTTCATGTTTTCCAATGTTTGGATCGCCACATAAGATGGAGGATATAGACCAAGATTTATTCTTGAAGCAAGATGTACATATTTTCCCCCAATGTCTAGCAATGTATGGAATGCAATGGATGGATGCTCGGATAAGTGTATGGATGGATGGATATGGTAAGCACGCAAAGTATGCCAAGGATTATATTGCAATAAGATAAGGTGTTCGGATACTGAATGCTTATTGGATAATGCTTCATGACTCAGATAATGCTGCATAGGATAGGATAGATGAAAATGACCCATGTCAAGATGTTTTACCGTAAGCAAGCATAAAGCGTGCCCCAAAATTGTATCAAGATCAAGATAACTAAGATGATGGATGCAGATATATGCGAATGGATTGGATAAATGGTTCATGGATGGATGGATTTATTACGGATGAGATGGATTGAATGATCAATTTATTACGGATGGGATGAGATGCTTTCACCTGAAGTGGCGCACGTAGATGCTCGATTCTACACATGACGCCTATTTGCCAGGTTTTCACAATGGTCTTGCCCAAAGCGCCGCCCATGCAGTTTTCACTAGAGGACTATTTTTATCTTTACTATTTTCAATCCTTTTTCTGAATTTTTTTTTTTTTTTTGGATTTTCATTTTTGGATTTTTGTATTTTCTGAAAGATTCATGTTGAACCTACCCAGTGGTGTTGATGTAGATGCCCCCTCGCCATGATGTGCCGCCACGTGGATATCTTGCCTCAAGGAGATGCTTTGCTAAGATATGCGCACTTGAATGCAATTTTTGGGACTTTGGATTTCGGTTTGCTGATAACGATACGACTTTGTCTTGTGCGGCGCCATCGCGACAGATTGCCTTCAACTCGGCGATAGCAATAATTCGGCCAATATGAGAATTGGATATCAGCGTGTGGAGGCGCGGATGGAGTGGCGCTAGGATATAAGAGATGGATTGGTTGATAGTTTGGAATCTTTGACTCTCCAAACTTGGGAAGATGAGCAATGATGGGTGGATAATGAAGCGTGCGCGGAATTAGGACCAACCGCTTGATATACTTTGCACATCACTTGAGAAGCCTACTTTTTCCTTTGTGGAGATATTTGATGGATACTTTTCCCTTTTTTTATTTTTCCCCATAGTTTCTTTGACTGATGGAGTTTGATAGGGATAATCTTTCTTTGTATTTTTTGGTATCCATGTGTATTTGATTTGTCCATTATGCTTCTCAACTTCTTTTGCTTTGATAATTTTCTTCGTACTTTGATTCAAATATTTCTTTTGATTTTGGTCCCAATTCATGGATGGGGTGATGGGTGGATGACGATTCATGACGCAAGGTTGCCGGTATTAACACTAGCTTCATCATAGACTCTTGCGTTCCTATGTTGACATTTTCTTGAGACAAAGTTGCCCCCGCAAGATGGGTGGAAGTAGTACCTTCATGCTTTGATTCCTCCCTTCGCTCTAAGAGCTCTGTTCGTATCATGTTCTCTCGATAATGACCACCAGAAAGTATTCTTCGAATTCCAAGCGCTCCGCTAACTCTGGATGTTCTATCTGAATTGTTTCCTTGAGTGGATAATGTTTGATATATTTATTCATGATGTCCCCAATCTGACTTTGGGACATATTTGATCTTGATGTTGACCACTTTGTTTGATTATAGGAATTAGTAATCTGCTCTTTTTGTGTAGCAAGATCTTGTTCTAGATGAAGATCATCTACATGTCCATCCATAAAAAGCATCTCATGGGTAGATGGAGGAGTAAGTGCTATGGATATGATCATCTTGCATAGATAAGCAGGAGGCGTCCATTGGTGATGATTGGTATATCTTGAAGATACAAAATTTTTGATTCTTTTGACTGACTTGGTTGCTTTACATGTTTTGGATCAGTTCTTGACATGGGGCAACAGCGATGATTTCTAAATTTATGTTCTTGAATAAGTTATTATTAGACATGGAAAAGCGGTTCGCCTAAAGCGTTGAGTCTCAGTTCTTCAAGATTCCCCCAAATCAAGGTCAAAGGATCAAACATGTTTTGAAAATGACCATTGCTAGACCTTGGTGAAAGATTTTGATCATGCTTTGGAATAAATTCTTGAGATATGTCCTCTACCTCATAAGGCGATGTAGAGACATTTTCAACATGATCATAGGTCGATGGATCGTGCATTATTTCAATAGGATCAAATAACCCTAACACTCCTTGAAAGAGATCACTAAAAAGTGGCTCTTGATGTATGGTGAGTTTATCATCAGATTGTGTAGATATATGTTCAATGTGCTCCTCGATGGAGAGGTTTTGATCATTGTTTTCGACAATTGCGATGGAGAGATTGTGAATGTCTTCGACCATAGCATCAAGTGATGTTGATATTTCTTTAATTGGCTCATTGTCGAGTTTTGTTGGTGGATTTTGATCACGATTCAAAAGTGACTCTTGACATATGTCGATTCGATCATTGGATGAAGTAAATGTGTGTTCAGTGATGGATTGATCTTGATCCTTGTTTTCAATAGTTGTCATCTTTCGTGTTTGTGCTCATGTTGGTTGGGTAGCTTGAGAGGCTTGGACAACTTGAAAGGATTGTTGCACTTGTTGAGCTTGTGTTGCTTGTTGCATGGCTAGATATTGTTGGAATCCCTTTTGAAAAGCAACTTGTAATGTCGCGTCGTATTGGATTGATGTAGTGGAAATTGGTGGTGGTGGGGGTGGTGGTGGATTTAGAATCATGTTGGATGTAGTGACAAGTGTTTGAGATACGCTCGGAGCGATCATGGTAGTGAGAGGTTGAGATGTGATGGGTGTGATAGTGGCGTTTCGAATGATTGAAGGGATAGTGATGATTGGAATGACCGAGGTGATAGGTCCTTGAGAGACCAAATTTTGATTTGGGGTCAATGTTGTTTGATTAGATACCATCCACTGGTGTGATGTCGATGGTATACTCGAAGGATTTGACGTGATGGTTTGATTGACATTAAGTGGATTGATTTGGGTGGATTGATTGGTGTTAGGTAAAGGGGGAAGCCCTAAACCAAGGAATGATGTGGGTAATGGTGGTGGAGATTTCCCTTGGCGCAATGCCTCAACTATTTTGGAAAGTTCCACAATTTTATCTCGCCAAATTTGTTCTTGATTTTGATCTTGACTCATTTGAGATAGTTGATTTGGCTCTTGTTTAAGTGGATTTAGGATGCCTACTTGTGATTTTTGAATGGGATTATGGGAAAATTGACTTTGGATGATGTTCTGATTTGGCATGATAGGATGAACAATGTTAGTATTGGGGATCATTTTTCCAAAGTTTTCCGAGTTAGGATTCATGTTTCGAAAAAATGCACTTGGTACATCCACATTTGGTTTGTAGGGATTTGGTGGAATGATGTTGCTCGTTTGAAGACTCATGTATTGATTGTTCGGTTGATGGATTTGTAGGTTTGGATTTAGATCTATCATTGGAAAATGTGTTCCAAACTTTGACTTGGGCATACTCACAATTGTTGTACCATTGACGTTTGTCGAAGGCAATGATCCTATGCATGGACTTTGATAATTGATAGGCATTGCAAGGTTTTGAAGATTCAACTGATTTAGATTACTCAAGATGTATGGATCAAGTGTATATTCCATGTTCTCCTTGTGTTTTGACCTTTTTGCAAAAGTGACCTCTAAGGTTCTTAGGACCAATGACGAGATGGAGGATGAAAGGTGTAAATGATGTGAGTGTTGAACGTTTAGCGACCTTGGATCAATGCTAGACTTAGGGTTTTTTATTTTAATTTTTGATGTGGATGATGAACTTGTAAACCCTAAAATGTTGGATGTTATCTTAGGATGAACTTGTTCAAAGAGGTGATAATTTAACTAAGTTTGTGTGGAAGGATTCATCCAAACACACCTAACTAAACAAATGATTTTGATTTGGTTTGGAAATGTACCCAAGTCTAGGTAATGACGTTTTCAAAACTCTAAAGTTGTTTGTGGGATGATGTTGATAAATGTTTGAGGTGGATGAAGTGTTTGATTTTGATCCTAAGAGACTTAGAGAGACTTTGTTTACTAGGCCAAGGTATTGAAGAACACACTTTTCTCTAAGAGCAATCAAAAGACCAATATGACCAAAAGATATCAAGTACATGTGTGGGGTCCACCTTGTTACCTTTGCTTTAATGTTTTATTTTACCAAAAACACTTTCTCGATTTCAGCTTCAAAACCAGATGTTCAAATGTCTTAATTTCTTTGCAACCCCACAAGATATTTTATGTGGAAATTCACCGAACTTAAGGCAAGGGCTTCTTCGTGGCTGTTTACTCTCCAGATAGATATCACTGAGATATAATCCAATGTTTAGGTGGAACCTCTACTTAACCAGAGGGAAAGAACATATGGATTGAGTCAATGATATTTCTTAAAGAGGGTTTGAAATTTTGAGAATCATGTTGAATGTTTGTTTGCAACAGCTGGACACACACCGTTTCTAAACAAAGAATAACAAGGCAAAACCCTATTGAGATGTGTGTAAGACAATATTTGATTCACTTGACAAGTCCACACCACGCTCATTCTAGCGCGGGATGTTGATGCTTGACCCTTTAATCAGCTCCTCCGCCTACACAGTCACAATCGGGAAGTGTTAGCCACATCAACACCCATGAAACCCTATATGGCGGCTTTCCATCTCTCAGTCAGAAGACCGCATATGTGGCAGTTTCCTAACGACCGCTCTTGCACCAAAGAATAGATTTAGCGGATTTGGAAAATTCTAGCACATAACCAGTATGAATCTCCGTCGGATTGACCTATGCCGCAAGAGTCCTCGATCTACCCTCTGTCGATCCACCCAGGATTATGGCGCTAACCAAACCCTATTTATATCCCCGCCAACATTTTGGCTTCAGGAAAGCCAATGTTGAGCTCACCACGCAGAAGGCCTTTTCCTGCCCTCTAAGGATAAACAAGTGCCAAGCAAAGACACAATCCATAACTTCGATGATCTTGATGGCACAAAGAAATAGAATGTACCAAGATGCCCCTACTCACACTCGCACAAGATGTTCAATTTTTAAGCCCAAATTGAAGTGTTTCAAAGCAATAAAATGTATTTTGAGTGTTTCTCTTGCACCCTAGATCACACGAAGCGCAAGGGGAGAGGATACGTACTCAAAAGAACAATCACACAATTCAAACACTTGTTCGTTTTATAACCTTCAAAGCAATTGTGAGTTCGTTTTAAGCACCAAATGAAATATGAAGATTGCTTGTCCAATTTTTAGCCCAAAACGAAATCTAGTAAGTTTTTCCTAAGATTCCTTTTAAGCCCTTTGCAATGAAAATCAAATTGTTAGGTTTTAGACCCAAAGCGAAAATTAGTGTCCTAAAAAGACAAACAACCGTCAAAGTAGTGTTGATCAACACTTAAAGTGTTAAAAAACACATTGTGTTTTCAAAAAAAAGGAAAATAAAAAAAATCCTCCTTTCGTTTTCGTTTGCTAGCCTCCTCCTTGTTGAATTTTTTCTTTCACTTTTCCTTTGTACCTTTTCGCCTTTGTTGTTCGTTTGTACCTATTCCAAAAGAAAAGAAATCATGTGAGGATCATATAAAGTCAATTTTGATTGTTAACTTTAAACAATAGCATGATCTTAATTGAAATGACAAATGATAATAAAAGAAAGATTAAAAAGTGACTCTTTCTTTTTACAAACTTTAAAGCAAAAGTAGAGATTTTGCTTAACAATGTGCAAAAGTTTATTTTTCTACCAATGATTCAATTAGCAACTTGATGTCCTCCAAATCTGCATTCATTAGCAAGCCAATTAAAAAATAATAAAACAAACGCCAACATCAATGCTAATCCAAGCTTGCGATGCCAAGAGGAGAGGAGATAAGTCAATAAAATGACTGATGACCCTGCTAGATTTGATGTCAACTTCCACCGTTTTCTTCGCCAGCAGTCTATCAATCAATGTTGACATCGCTATCTACATTGAACCTAGATTTCATACTGCGATGCATAGTGTGTAAAACAAACCATATCTCTTAAATGCGTTGGGATCTCTGGTTGTTGACCTACCTTGAATTATGGCGAATCACTCATAAGACTGCACAGAGGTTACGTGATTGATAAATTCCAACACTTGTCCTTTTGGTTACTGACAGATCTTTATGATATATGTCTTTGAGTCTATGAAGCTATGATTTCATATGTTTCAACAACCGGTTATTGTCTGTGACTAGAAATAACAAATTTCTTTAAAGACATCGTTGTTAACAACAACAAAAACAATAAAAATCTCCATAGTTAAAGCGATTGCACCTGAAGGTTTTAAGTCTTCATGAATAACACAAAACATTTTACATTCACAACAGCCAATAGAAACGATTAATATTTAATGATGACAAGACTTTTCTTCTATATGCAGCCAGTCGTTTTTAACAATAGACAAAGGATGTTATTCTTAATGCATTTATTAATGAAATAACGTGATTATCACGGCAGACTCTTTAGGCAAAATAATGGCTCCTTCCTGTCGCAGTGGTGGTTGCTGGACGTTCCCTTTGTCCTTCCCTATCCATCACTTTGATTTAGATTGATTTAGCTTCGTTCCAGCTGTTGCCCGCCACAACATTTAGCTTCGTTCCAGCTGTTGCCCGCCACAACACTAAGTATGCCCCTGCAGAGATATAATAAAGAAATTTTCAACCAAATATAATTAGCAGGTGTAAAGCCAATTAAATAATCTGGAAGCACAGAAAAGGCGCGCAGATTGTTTTCTGGAAAAAAGTGGAAGCATAAATAAGGTGCATGATCTGTTTCTGGAAGAATGTGAAAGCATAAACAAGGCGTATGATCTGTTGACAGTGGGATGCAGGAGCATAGACAAGGCGTGTGATTTGCTAGGAGAATGCTTCATGGAAATGTGGTCTTCTCTACCTGCGCCAGTGTTAGATTTGTTTTGACTTTCTTATACAGCCATAATTTAATGATTGACTCAACAAAACTAAGATGTATACATCCTTGTGAATAAACTTTAATGCTTTGAAAAGACAAGAAAAATACTTTTCCAATTTTATTCTGAATAGAACCCTTGCTGCCTAACTGCTAGCACTCCAGATCGCGTCCATAATAATTAACCTAGCATCTTATCTTATCATTCATGAATCTTATTCAGGCACAAAGGAACTCTAGTTAAAAAAAAGAATTGTTCTTGTGATGAACTACAATGTCAAACCAAGCGCATATTAATCACAACCTTTGGATTATTATCAAATAGATATCTTGCCTGAGCAAATTCTCAAACTCTACAATTACTCTGCTTTTGCGCAATAGGAAAAAGATGATTACATATTCTTCAAAGCTGGTGTACCTTGTACATTTAGAACAGGTAATCTCAAGGCTTCAATGCCAATGCCCAACCGATCTTGGGAGGCTTATCAAGGGCCTTTGTGTCAAACTCTCTAGAAAGACTTAACACAGATTTGGGCATGAACTGATGCTGAAATAGTGCACCAAGCTTCCCATGGTTGTTAAGCCTTGTTTTCACCGTGGTAAGATTTCAGAGATACTTTCTTGTCGAAGAAAAGGAACCAAAAGCATGAAAATACTTACAGGACAATCAATTTTAAAAGCTTTTGTGCACAGTATAAATACTACACAAAATAAATGTTTTGATCAATCTCAGCCTTAAATCCTCCTGCGCTTTTGGGAAATGTCCTAAATGAAAGCAAATCAATGCAAAATAAATAAATAAAAGGGCAGGAACATCCATCAAGCAGCAATGGTTGAAGAATTTGCATGAGATTTATGCCATAGCATATATCACAGCTGCAACATGAAAGATTTGAACATAAATAAACATAGAGCAAATACAATAGTCATTGACCCTCCTTCTAGCGCCAAATGTAGGCATCCTTTTAAAATCTGCAAACTAAACTTCAAACAATGGGTTAATGCCTTGCAAACTCTATCAAAATACCTCTATGAAATCCATTACAAATGCTTTCAAAATGCCACAAATGATGATAAAAAGACTAAAGCATTATGAAAACAAAAGCAAGCTACCTATTCCATAGTTGGATTGGTGTCACATGTGCTAGTGACCCTTTCCCAATCCTTGATCAAAGCTCAAAATGATAAAATGCAAATGGAGATGATGGAGTGATGATGAACAAGATCAAATCTCAAATGAAGAGAGTAACCTTGCATGAAATTGTGAAGGATTTGCTCAAAGATGAAGCATGTATTTAAAGATTTTTTCAAATGCTGAGAGTTGAAGAGGGACCAATGTGGGACTAAAGATTCTACCAATGATAGAAGGACACTTGTCATCATGTGATTAGTTGATGTATGTGCAAGATTTGGGAAAAGTTCCCATGAGAGGGAAAATTTGAATTCAAATTTTCCAATAAATGCTGATTTTGACTTTGGAAGGGGACATGTAAGAGACATGTAAGGCCTCATAAATGTTCTGTTTGGTGTACATGTCCACTTGGGGGGAAATTCAAACTTGGAGAATATTCTCCCTTTATGCCAAGTTGAAAATAAGTAATTTTGATAAATCAATTAAATGCAATTTCATGTGCAAGTGGCCAAATCTAGAGAATGCAAGTGGGTGAGTATTTAATCAGGGTTAGATTAAATAGATCATGATTATGCTGATTTAATGCTGATTAGATGATTTTGACTTTTAAGACTTAAATATTTGTTTTATTTAAATCAGAAAAGGATGGAAGATGCATGTTTGAGATTTTAATTAAATAAAGCTTGATTTATTTAATTAAACTATGATTGAGCTTTTGATGATAAGAACCGGATTTACTAGGTGAATGGATGTGATGCATTTGATTTATTTATTGAGCGGATGAATATGCATAATGCTATTTTGACGTGTCTACAAAAGGTTTTTATTTTTTCCTATTCGAAGGGTCACAACTTTTCACCTTTGAAAAGTCACAACCAAATTCATATCATCACTATTCATGAGAACCTAAATTGATTTATTTGTAACTTTTTAGATATGCTTGGGGAAAAGGAAATTCTTGAACTTTTAGTTGGTTATGTTTTTGTCATGCAAGTCTCTTGAAGTTGTTTATTGACTATTGTAAGCATGCAATTTTAATTTTTAAAGTTGCATTCTTCTAATTATTGGGTTCAAATTCATGTTTAGAAATAGGATGAATATCTATGAAGTTTGTTGTTGGGAAGGCTGATTTGTGGTCTCTTACTCTCCAATAATCCAATACCCTTATGATCTTTAATAGGAATTGTATGCCTTGAGTTTTTATTTGTGAGACTTCATTGTTACTTTCCATTTTCTTTTGTCTATAGTTCTATGATGATTTCTTTACCTACATAATATATGAAGCATGAAGCACACAAGTGAATGGTAGCATGAAGCAAACACATGAAGCATGAAGCATGAAGCACCAAGCATACACACGAATTTCCTCCATGAAGCACATGAAGCATGAAGAATGAATAATTACTATACTCATATGATTGATTTAATGTTCAATAATCTTATAGGAGAATAATGTTCAAAATTTCTTATATATTTACAATTATAGAAAAGAAGAGTGCATGGAAAACACTTGGATTTTAAATATTTGAAGTAAACCATCTATAAATATCTATTGAAGCATGGATTTATAATGAAAATATGGACACCATAAATAAAAAAGATTTGTATTAACAAAATAGCCATGTAGGAATACATCAATGCATGTTGATATAAGTATAAAATATATACAAAATAGCCATATAGGCTTACAATAATTCCATATAGGCATACAATGTCAAGTATATGCAATACAAAATATGGCCAAAAATTCCATATAGGAAAACAACAAAGGACCCCAATCAAAATTCATTTCCCTCTAACTGAAGGAAACAGATAGGTGGCCTTTGTTGGTTGGGTGGATGGCAATGCGTATGACACTTGTTTGCTTTGAATTTGAGGGCTACTCCTCCTATTTAGTTCCAAATCAAGTTTCACCTATTATAATAAGTAAAGATTTTTATATATAGAAATTACATTATAAAAAATGATATATTTAACAAAATAACCACTTACTGCTGCCAAACAATCTCTCTCCTCAAGTGAAAGATTGGCATGCTCAGGGTCTAACATACCAAATTCCTATAGAAACCATCCAAATAGAAATTAAACTATGAATCAATAATCATTTTATTTTTCAATAATAAATAGGTATAAAAATGAATGTAATTTGAAATATACTAATCTACCTCATACCCTCATGAAAGCCATCGAGCTGTCTATTGCAGAAGATACACCATGCTTAATTTCCCTATCAACATTGGGAGGTGTTTTTGCTTCCATCATATAAAAATAAAAAAACAAATTATTCGATTAGAAAAACTAGAATAGTGATGCAGGTCATGGCTTATAATGTATGAGATAATCAATAAAATTTTGAGTACTTATTGAACAATATATTTCTCACTATTATGCTTACTATTTTCCCTATCCATAGCTTGTTCGAAAGAACCTATTTTAGGCTTTTATCCATAGCAATTTCTTTGAGGAATTTTTTCAAATAGTTCATTTCCTTCTCTATTCTATTATGTTGGGATGGGGAGGATTGTATAGTGTGGTCTTGGTTATGAGATGGAGGGGGCTCATGAAAAGAAGAGGGAGGATTGTTTTGATCATGAGGGGAAGAGCATTATTAGATGGGGTGGAAGGTGTACTTTGAGACCATATTTTGAGAGTGATCATACAATGGAGTGGACGAGGTACTTTGATCTGGACAAAAAAGGATGTCATTAGATGAAGTGGAGGAGAGGGGGATGAAGGGATATCTTGCTCTTGAGATGGAAATATATCATTAGATGAGATGGAAGGGATATGTTGTTCTTGAGTGGAAATGGGATCATGCGATGGAAGGGGATCATATAATGGAGGAGAAGGGTTTTCTTGATCTTTATATGGAGGGGAGTCTATGTTAGCAGGCTTTGGATTAGGAGATTGCCATAGTTCATTTGATATGGATGGTGTGATGGGGGAGGAAGGTTTTATAGACTTTTCAACTTTGATAGATGGATTGATAAGGGATTCATTTAAGATTTAGGGTATTAGGGTTTATCTTGATGTGGGGGTGGTGAAGGTGGATGCATGATATGGGAAGATTGCACCACTTTGTTTTTGCATGGGGAAACAACCACCTTTGCACATATTCCTTGGAGGAAGTTATTATGAGATACATGGGATAACTTTTCTTGGTAATAGTGGGGTGATGTGGATTTTAAGGATGTGGGATATGAACAAGTGGAATAAGAGGTGGAAGCTTCCATGGATTGGTAAATTGAGTATGAGGATGACGACCTTGAAAAGGATTTGGAGGGGAATTTTGGCTAAAGGCTTGGTTTCTTTTGTCAAAGGAAGGGGAAGGATAATCAAGAGGATATGGATTAGGATTGGATGAAGGTATGGAGGATGTAACCTTAGCACCAATGCCAAGTAGACATCTAAGCATGGAATCCTTATAATTATGGAAGTAGTAGGTGAGGATAAAATTAGTGGTGGTGGATGGGGATGATATAGATGGGACTTGAGGGGAGATTTGGATGGGGGATTGGTGGAAAATTGGAGCATTTTGTTTATTAAAAATGGATTCAAGGTTATCCACAATTCTCTCATTGTCATCATTGGAATTATATTCGAGTTGGTCAAAAAGGATATCCTCATCATCATAAATATGGTTGGGGTTGGTTGGAATGGATAAAGTTGGATTAGAATAGATTAGGTTTGATGGGGGATATATTAGATGGTTAGAAATGGTGGAGGATTGATTGGAAGAAAAATTGGTATTGATTTTGGATGAGGATGTAAGTTAGGATGATGGATTAGAAATGAACTTGGGGATTGGAAGAATAGGATCTAAGGATGAAAATGGAGGATGGGATTAGAATTGGGGATCAAATCCAAGATCTTAAAATGATTTGATTTGATTAAAGAGGATTATTTATTCTTAAGGCAATGTGTTTCTTGAAAAAATGTCTCAAAGAAATGTGGTCTCATGGTGATGGAATGCCATTCCATCACCATGAGACCACATTCCTTTGAGGAATTTTTTCAAACAAATCATTGCCTTGTCTAGGCTATTGCTTACTATTATGTTTTGATAGATTTTTTCCAAGCATCCATAGTTTGTTGGAAAGCACTTGCATTAGGCTTTTAGCCATATCAAAAAGTAAACTGCTTAATAAAATGCTTTGGTAGGCCTGTATGGAAAATGTGGTAGCATAGACAAGGTGATGAGACCACATTCCTTTGAGGAATTTTTTCAAACAACTCATTGCCTTGTCTAGGCTATTGCTTACTATTATGTTTTGATAGATTTTTTTGAAGCATCCATAGTTTGTTGGAAAGCACTTGTGTTAGGCTTTTAGCCATATCAACAAGTAAACTGCTTGATAAAATGCTTTGGTAGGCCTATATGGAAAATGTGGTAGCATAGAAAAGGTGGTGAGTTGTTTGAAAAAATGCCTCAAAGAGATGTAATGTGGTCTCATGGTGATGGAAATCACCATGAGACTACATTTCTTTGAGGAATTTTTTCAAACAGCTCATTGCCTTGTCTATGTTATTGCTTACTATTATGCTTTGATATATTTTTTCCAAGCATCCATAGCATAGACAAGGAAATTAATTGTTTGAAAAAATTCCTTAATAAAATGTGGTCTCATGAAATTCCATGACAAGAAAATGTGATTGGAAGTTTCTCCTAGTTATTAGTTATGCTATGCAAAGTAATTGCATCACTGCTTATGTTGAATTTCTACAAAACTATTGTAATTGAAATTTTATCATCTATCAATATCTAGTTATTAGTTATGCAATGCAATGTAAGGCTTTTAGTTTGAAAGATGTACAATGAAATGTAATAAATGATAAGAATATAAACTACACAAATCTATTAAGTATAATTCAATAGTTAAACTCTTTATTCTATTCCCTAAGTGAAGGTTTGAACTCCACCACCACTGGGAGGTGTTGCTATGAAATCTCCAATATTAACCTATTCAATATCCAAAATCAGATATTAGAATACCATCCATATAAAAATGCTATTCACATGTAATATTTATATTTTTTTACATGTAGATGTCATGGAGTAATAAGGAGGTGGAGGGATAGTGAAAATAGTATGAACACTATGACCTTGAAATTTAATTACAATCATTGAACTAAATTAGTTAATTTTGCATTTCAAAAAAAAATTAATAAATAAAATTCAATGAACATGCTAACATTTACTTGAGAATCAAGACTGAAAGCCTCACTCAACATGGCATATGTCATTTCCAACTAATCAGTTGTAGACATAACTTGCACACCAACATCTTGACTATCTATGGGGTCATATTTACAAGTGGACCTGAAATATTAACAAATATGGGGTGGAACCCTACTCCTACACGTCTCCCCTAGCTCACACTATACTATAGGACTCTCATGCTCTATAATACTCTAGGTCAGAGAGCTAATAGATTGTAGAGTATCCACCTCAACAATCACAATGGAAGGGATATCAACATGATCATAACCCAGTCTAGTGAGTGCTCATCTCACTAGTTGTTGAGGATCAAGACGTGCCCTTGGTCTATCCTGTGTTGACCCACCACCTCTCCCCTGGAAGTCTCACATATCAAAATAGTTGGGGATTTTGTTAAGGAAAAAATTGCAATAGAGTTTCCTCAAGAAATATTGGGGAACCTTATGTAATACCCTACCACGTAACCCTAGAGGACGCAAACACAACAAAAGTGTAACATTTTATTTTTTTTATAAAGTTTAATTAATAACAAGTAAAGTGAACTACACTTAACACATGCATCCTCTAAGGTGCGCGACAACACTTACATTCAAATCCCATAATTTATGAAAAGTAAACTAATCCATAGCATATAAATAATACTCATGAAATAAATAACATACATCTAAAGCACTAAACTCATCTCATTAGATACAAAGTACATTAAAGAATCATCCATAGATTGCATTCATTCTATAAAGCAGTTACAAGACTCATTCCCAAAATGAAGAAGATCATATAATAATGTTACAATTACATTGATACAATAATCCTCCTCAAATACAAATGAGGTGTAGTACATAAACAAAGTATCTAACTGATACAAAAGAACATAAGAAATAGTACAAATAAATTGGTACACAAGATCTCTCCAATTTGGAAGATCTCACCATCACAAATATGAAATGGGAACCCAACAGTGTAAGGTGCATGTTCCACCCAACCAAGTGGTACCCGAAGGCCCACCCCCCATGCTAGGAGATAGTTAAAGGGCTTCCTAGAAAAAACCAATAACCTCTAAACACATGCAAAAAACAATACTATACCATACAAGAACAATACATACATAAAGGTTATATTACTTCTAGAGTAAAATAATCAGGTATATCAACTACACAATACATATTGTTGTCATAGGAGGAGTGTCATTACAAAGTTGCATGAGTTACCCTGGAAAGTCTTCCTAGCCCCCAACCCCCCTCTTGGTTTACCCTGGTAGCCTCTCACAATCCTCGGCCCTACATGCAAACCAATGTAGAATCAAATATCTTTCAAAAAGACAATATAATGATCTTTCCATTCTAGGCCTTCTCATCTCATCCCAAGTCTAAACAAGCCCTTGAGCCCATGATGAGGCACAATTAATAAGTTATATGATTTAAGCTACTCGTTCCCCTAATACAATTATTTAATTTTCACTAAATTAACTAACTCTCACATGAGTTACCCTGGTACCACTTTGTGCACCGGCCCCATTGAGAGCCACTCTCCTACTAAAAACATAAGGATCTAATCCAAAACCCAAGGGATAACACAGTGCAAAAAATGGATATTAAATCCCAATCCAAAATATAAGAGGAAACACATCCCATTCATAGTAATCGAGTGTTTAAACTAAATCACAACCAAGTGTACTACCCAAGGGAAATCAAAGGTTGAACCATAAATCACAACCTCCTCATAAAATAACATTATCTGGAAGACTTACAAAATCACAACTAACATATTTTCCAACGTACGTAAACAGAAGATATCACAATTCAATAAGCAATTCAGGTAGGAAATAAAGCTACCATTAGGATTTCCTAAATCCAATTCTCATTTCAAGAAAATATAATAATACATCGCTCAAATAAACTATCTTATTACAACTTCATTTACAGTAAATAAAGAAATTAATTCTATTTGTTTATTTCAATTAGGCAGGAAATAAAGCTACCATTAGGATTTCCTAAATCCAATTCTCATTTCAAGAAAATATAATAATACATCACTCAAATAAACTATCTTATTACAACTTCATTTATAGTCAATAAAGAAATTAAATCTATTTGTTTATTTCAATTTCCGCATTACATCTAAATAAAAATCAATTTCCTCTTTCATATCATATCATTTAAAAATTATCTAACTTGTGCAATTACATGCACCTGTTATAGAAATATCCATTTAGATATATATATTTAAATATATACATAATTATATATGCATTTATATATAATTATACATATATATATCTATAACGTATATATATAAATATATAAATATATATGAATATATATTTTCATATATTTATATATATATGCATATAAACATATATTATATTTTATATATTTTGAAACCATATAATAAATCAAAATCAAAGGCGAATGAAAAGTCTTAGCATCAATTAATCCCCATTTGTGTTTACACAACCAACCCCTCATAATGGGTGCAACTTGTGAAGGCAGCACTAGGAACTGCCTCCACAACATCGCCTCCCTATGGGGACAACTATGGGGGTAGCCCCTAGTGTCATATAACCTTGAAACTATAAATTTTATTCCATAAAATTTCCTGCAAACTTCATATCCGAGATCGTTGTATGGATTTCAATCTAGGTTTTTTCAAAATAAAATTTTATCAAGAACTTTCTTCAACTATATATGTATATATATATATATATATATATATATATATATATATATATATGTAAAAGTATACATATTAATATATATAAATATATCAAAATGATTTCTCCAGATGAGCAATATTTTCACAATTTCTTTTTTTATAGGAAAAGATTAACAAATTTACTAGAGGTTTTCACTTTCCCAGCCAAATAAAACTAATTGGGAAAAACAAAACAAAACATCTTCTATAGGAAGATATTTTCCCATACAAACAAGATTTTCCACAAATTTTGACAGGAAGATTTTAAACCCATTCCTACAAAGATTTTCCAAATCTTCTAGTGTTTTCCTTTTGGGATTTCTTTTGTTTAAAAACAATTCCTATAGAGGTTTTCAAAATTCTCTATAAAATCTTTCTGGGTATTCTATTTTTTAAAATCAATTTCTATAGAAGCTCTAAAATTTTCATGGAAATTTTCCAAACATAGTAATCTTAAAGCTTCTACATAGATAACATATTCTTCTTGTACAAGCAATCTTCCCAATTTGAATATAAATAAAAACAATTTAAAGAACCTGTTTCTGAATACTTGAGGAAATGATGTTTGAAGTAGAGTTTTGCCTTCAAATTCCAATTTACCAAAGTTTCTTCCAAATTATCCACTTTTCCAGAAAGAAGAAAACAAAACTAGAACCAAAATTCTATAGAACTTCTTTTTCAATTTTCAACAACCTCCCAAAAATATCTTTTCTCATTGTCATAAAGTAGCCTCTTTCCTCTTATAGTTAATGCAATTAATCTTTCCGAGAATTAATTCCCAACAATAGTGTTTAATTTTTCTAACACATGTCACAAATGTAATGCCCCGTCTAAATAACCTAAGAATGTTGCAAAAGTTTTATAAAGGTGTAATAATTTTTTTTTAAAGTATTAATATAATGTTAATTAGTTGCATACATTCTTAGGTTAAATGACGTTACACTACTTTAAGTTGTCCATAAGCGACTTAAGTATTTCACATTGCTCCCAATTAAATCATAACATAAGATAACATTGCATAATATTTAAAATTTTCATTCATGATAACATATTAGAGTACAAACCATTTTTCTATACATTGCATTGATAAGATAATACATTGCTCATCCATCTGATGAGATAATTCAAATATCAGTTTCAATTTTACAAAAGATCACCTCTTATACAATTGAGGGATAATTTTACATTTCAAGTTTTACAAGATACAAGGATGAGAATATAGAAGAATTCCATGTGCGAGCTCTCCATCATGAAGCAATCAATGCTACAATCGAACTGGGGACCCAACGGAGTAAGGTGCACGTTCCACCCAACCATGTGGTACCCGTAGGTCCACCCCCCGTGCTAGGAGATAGTAATAAGGCTACCTAAACCAAATCTACTAACCCTAGACACTAGTACATACAAACTATAGGTTACATTGCTTCCAGATTGGACAAATGATTTGATACACAATCACAAAGTTTAAATGTTATTCTAGGTGGAGTGTCATCACAACGATGCAATGGTTACCCTGGTGTTTCTTTCTAGGTCCCGGCCCCCAATCCTTGGGTTACCCTGGCAACCTCTTACGAAACCCGGCCCCTATTGCATGCATTTGCGGAATCGAATGCCTCTTAAGGAAACGAGACAACGATTTGCCATTCCAGGCCTTCTCAACTTATACTCATAACTGTAGAAGCTTATGAGTCATAAACGAGGCATAAGCATCTTATTACATATTTTAAATCTATCTACTGTGTTCTTTAGTTTTCACTGACTTACTTAACTAATCGTAAGTTACCCTGACACCACTTTGTGTGTCGGCCCTTACGACTAGCCACTCCCCTAAACATAACAAGGTTACTAAGTTTACAAGATTAGGGTTTACAAAGTGCACAAAAGATCTACATAAAACTGCCAGTATTACCACAACAAAGGTCTCAAATTCATTTACGAAATTCAGTGCACTACCCTAGATTGTTCAAGCACAAGAAGCCATAGTTTAATTTACTTCCCAAGAAAGAACTGTATCTGGAAGACTTTTGATAAGACATAAAATGAAAAATCCCCATTTGCCCAATACAAAATTAAATCCAATAAATCAATTACAGTTCTACCATTTGGATATTTTAAATCCATATGTGTTCTTTTGAAAACATCATGTTTATATATAATGCTAATAAGAATTTAATTTCTAATTCAATAAAAATAACAACAGTTTTCTGTAATCATTTTCTCCAATTTTCACTAATGCACCATTTATTGAATTCCACAATTTAATATTTTTTTTAAATCACATATCATATTTCAGAAAAAAAAATAAAAATAAATAAATACATAATTTAATTTTAAATCAATTTTCCAAATATAAATATACAATTTTAACATTCATCTATTTCCATGAAATCTACCACATTTAAATAAATATATATATATATAATTAATTTAACATATACATATATATATATATATATATATAACTAACATATATATATATTATTTAAAATAAAATTTATACTAATCAATAAAGAATACATAAAAATGAAATAGTATTTTCGTTTATTAAAAATCAATTCTCAAAAAGCGATTTAGGGAAAGGTTTTCCCCTGCGACCAGAAGGCGCGGCCAGGGCTGACCCTTACCAGGGCTGCGCTCGCAGCCCTGGTGGTGCTGGCGCAGCCGTGGGGCTGCGCTCCACCAAAAAGGGGGAGGGGAGGGTTCGGCCCTCCCCAAACCCTTTGTATTTAAATTAAATTTTTTTTTTATAATAAATAAAATTTGAACGGAAATCTGCGTTTCCACCGACCTGCGAATTTCTATTTCGTACGGAAGATTTTTTTTAAAAATAAGAATTTCTAATAATAATAAATTCATTTCACAGTAGTTATATATTTATATTTTAAGATCTTTTAAATACAAACAATAAATTCTGATGTATTTTCTACAGAATTTAAAGAGACTTAATTCTGTACAGGGAAGATTTTTTTTTCCAAATTACTTAATCCCCTGAATATTAATCAGATTCAACAATGAGTAAAAACAAAGATCTTTCCCAAAAGATACTATTTATTTTTAAATCTTTCAAATACAGAAGTCACAATTCTGATAAAATAAATCTTCATCTACAGAAATTTGAAAAGAATTTATTTCTGTACAGAGAAATTTTCTTTAATAAAATAATTTCAGCAGAACTAAAACACAAAGATTTTCTTTAGAAATTTTCTAAAAAAAAACATCAAATTTTCACACAGTATAAATAATTTTCTTTTACCAACAGTTTTTATTACAATAAGTTGAAAACCACAAGAAAAATACCTGTATCTCTTAGCTAGCTGATGAGAAGTAGCTTTGTTGCCTTTGCTGCCTGTAACCTCCAATCTTTTCCCGTACAACAAAATCCAATCCAATAACAAGATTTCCAACTAACACAATAGATCCTCCCACTTAGGGATCTTCCACAAAGAAATAATTACCCCAAATCACAGAGAGGTAACCAATCTTAAGAATTCAAAAAAAAATTTTAACACAGAGAGAATGATTTTTGCCAGTGCCTAGAAAATATCCCCGAGGCAACAGAATAACCCCGTGCAATATCCCCGAGATCCTCAATAACCTCCGTGAAAGTTTTCAACAAACTTTTTGCAATTATGGCACTCACACACATGTCGAGAGGTTGTTGAGAAAATATCTTCTCCACCTCTCGGCAGTTTTGCCTTTCAAAACTTGCATGCAAATTAATTTATTTAAATTTTAAAATTGAAATCAATTTTCTTTCAAACACATGCAATTTAATTAATTTCATTTAATTTAAACTTTTACAAATTAATTTGCATGTATTTTACTTTTAAATACAAACAATTAATTTTCAAACACAATTTTATTTTACATACAAATTATTTCAATTTATTTATTTATTTTTAATTTTCTAATCTATTTAAACACAATATAATTTATGCATTTAATAATTTAATCTGTTTAATTAATTTATTTAATTAAATAGTTAAATCCTTTTAAAGATTAACTATTTAACTAATTAAACTAACTAATGTATTAAATAATTAAATAAATAAATTTCAATTATATTTAAATATTAATTTTAATAACAATAAACAAAATACAATAACCAATATTAAACATAAGCAATTTACCTTTTCGAAATAATTTTAACCAACAGAAACACATCACAACTTACAACTCAAAACTGAAAAACTGACCTTGTACTAAGTCTAGGGTTAAAGACCGGACTAGGATTAACCTAACTACTATCTCCCGATCAACAATTCCGTTGAGTCTTGACACGCTCAGACCTGATTACACAGGTGGAGTCGGTGTCATGTACCTGCAAATCCTGCAACCAAACAAACAATGTACGTGCATGTATATATATATATATATAAAGCAGTAAACAGGCACACCGTGCGGAGAAAGTCACAGATATCGCAGGGCACTCGCAAGCGAGTGATGCGATTCTGTTCTCCACACCAATACACTCACAGAAGACTGACTCAATACATGTTGTTAGTCCATCATAACATGTGCATATCCATAAACAACTGAAAATAACCATCTACATTAAATCACATCAAGTCTGAAAACAATAAACATCTCACAGAGTATCATCATGTCACACAATAATCCATCATCGCTCAAAATCAGCGATCCAAGTATCCAACAAAATAACAAAGTCTAACAGTATGAGAAAGTATCAACAGAAAGCATAGCATAAACGGAGGGGTACTACAACAAATAAAATATCTTTTCAACCAAATTACAGATATTTCCTCTGATATAATTACAAGATATTTATGCATTTAATAACTCATAATTTACATATTAATTTCTAATTAAATTTAATTAATTAAATCAAATATAAAAATTCTAACAACATTAATTAAAATTAATTAAATAATCACTAAAAACCATTATAAGCATTAATTAACATTAATTTCCTATAGAATATACCTTGCAAAATAAATAAACGACAAGGCAAACATGGACAACATAACAATAAAGCATACTAAAACAAGGACTGGCAACACACTATGACTAGGGTTGTGGCTTGACAAGGAAATCTAGTTACTATCTCCCAATCAACTATTCCATTGGGCAATGGACACACTCAAACCTGTGAATCTAGGTGGAGTTGATGTCCTGTACCTGCAATCTTGCAAACAAAACATATGTCGTACATATATATAAATCATGAATCAAACACACTATGAAGAGAAAATTGCAGAATCATAGGGTGCTCGTAAGCGAGTGATGCAATCCCATTCCCTTCACCAATATCATGTCACATCAAAACTAATGAAACTAAAAAATCAATTAACTATAGATGAGGATATATCAATATTAACTCAAATAGTCAACTATGCTAACCAAAAAGCATGTCATAATCAATAATCATCCATATAGTGTACCGTCACATCACAATATAAAAACCATCATCTCTCTAATATTATCAATCAAATAACAACGTAGTATCATGGTCTATCAAAGTAAAAGCATTGTCTTAAAATATAAGTGAATCGGAGGGGTGCTACACCTTATTATTGTTGCATGGAGGATGGTCAAAAACCATCCACCACCTCTACCAAAAATTGTCTTTTATCCCTTGGTGGTTGTACCAAAGGATAGGAAACCTCTTGCTTGTAAGGTGAAGAGGTTGATTTGTATGTGGGTCAGTGAATAGTGAACACAAGTCATATTTTGTATTTTTTTTTCATTTTTTACTTGTTTATAGGATAATTTATCTACATAAAAATCTCTATACTACCATCTCTTATCTACCCAACCACTTAATTGCTTGCTAATTGCATCTACATGTGTTAACATAGCTTGAAGTGAATTTTCAAGTGTGGTTCTTTTCGAGGTTGAACTTATAGGATCGTTCAACCTTGCAATTAAATCCTCAATTTATTTTTTATTGTCTTCAATTTCCCTCATTAAATTTTGTTGAGTTCTAGGAGGATGTTGAGGAATTGTTGGAGTTTTTTGTTGTGGTTGTTCATCAAGATTTTTTTGGTGTGGTTGTTCATGAGGAGGAGAAGGATTTTGAGGAGAAGAATCAGGTGGATTATCAACTCCTAAAAATTAAAGTAATTAACCTCAAAAACATATTAAATCTACTTATTTAACAACAAATTCACAAAAAATTAAATAAAAAGCTTACTACTTTGAGCTCCTTGTCAATGTGGTGACATTTTGGTGAAGAATTAGTGAAGATTCGGTGAAGAAACAGTCAAATTTGGGCTCTACACAATGTGAGCATGCCTTGTAAGGGTTTGCAGGCCACATATGGAGGAAATGTGAAAGTCAGAAAATGATTTTGTTTTGTTTTTTTTCTTATTACTTCTCATAATGCACTCATGTTATAATGTGAGTGTGTTATAAGCTTGGTGTGACTGAGCCTTAGGATTGATCACACCAAGCTATAACGTGAGCATGTTATAATGAACTCACATTATGGCTTTTCAATTTTCTTCTCAATTTCTAATTTCTACCAATTGTATAAAGTGAGAATTTGGAATCAAATTATAGATGTGCAATTTTGCAAACTATAATTTGGCTCCTAATCCTAATGCATTTTTAAAGTATAACTTAAGAATGTTAATTAGTGCAATAAAGCAAAATTACAAAACTAAAATTGACCTCCAAATTCTCAATGAAGAGGAATTCAATGCACCTATTTCTGTGCATGTACAAAGGCCTATATTCCATTATCTTTTTTGATTGAGTTCTCTCACCTCTCCTTTGTGACTTGCATCTATAAAAAAATCTCTTGCATGCATTTCAATTGTTCTACTTGATTGATCCATCAAACTCATTATATGAGTGAGATTTTTTAGGGTCTAAAGAGTTTTCTCTAAATGGAACTAAGGTTTTTTGAACCTACTTGATTTCTCTTACAATTAACAATCTCAAACTTTGAATACAAGTATTTTTTATGACTTTTTACTATTAATCTAATTTTTTTCTTATTCATAGAGAATCTCTAAATAGTAACTTTTTGAGTTTGGGTGGTTTTTTTATAACCCTATTTTACCTTATAATCTCCTTTAGGGTTTTCATATTCCTTTCCTTTGTTTCATATATGCAAACTTTATCTTGCAAAGAGCTCATGCCTTTGTAAAATATTGAAGTGGTTTTCTCAACTCTCTTTCACCATGCAAAGAAGTAATTATCTAATTTCAAAGTATGTAAGAAAACCCACAAACTATATATCACACCCAAAGCCTTATTCTCTACACATTTTGTGTTGTATGGATTTCAATTTTTGAAGCAATTTCATAATTATTGCAAATTTCTTCTATGCCTCTATTGGACTTTCCAAAATTACACCTTAGGACTTTAGAAAATTGTAACAACCCTATAAAACTATATGTTCCACTATAACCTTTTATTACCACCACATTTTTATTGCTTCACCTTCAAATTTTTGATCTCCTAAGTAAATTTTATAATTACTTCCTAACATTAAGACTCTGACATCCTACATGATTATAGAAATATTACAAATTGCCTCAATTCCTTTCCATCACTACATTACGATCCTTGGTGCATTCTCTATTTTAAAAGTCTAAAAGAGATCATTATTTTCATGTTTTTGTGTAATCTTCATGATGTCACCATAAAATGCTAAATAACCTAAAGACATGGAGTACAAATTCAAAGGATATTCCCTTTTCTTCAAAGAACACTTCAACACTTTTAGAGATTGGTGATATAGATTTAGGTGATGTAGAAGTCAAGTGTTTCATCCAAAGGGCTAATAAGGAGGATGATATGTCACATTGGGATACTTTCACTACATAATGATAAATTGTATAAGTTGCATCATTCTCAATTTCAATACAATCTCTTAAGATATTCTTAACATGTTCCCATTATTATGTACCTAACTAGAGGAAGATCTATGGTGTAGTACCCCTTTGATTTGCTTTATGTTTTTAGACAATGTGTTTTTACTCTGATAGACCTTGATACTATGTTGTTGTATTTGATTGCTAACAATGGAGCAATGATGGATTTTATTTTATGATGAGATGGTACATTATATGGATAATTATGTTTGTGTAATGCTTTCTAATTAGCATAGTTGTTTATTTGAGTAGATATTGTTATATATGCTCATCTATAGTTAATTGATATTTTATTTCATTAGTTTGATGTGACACTATATTGGTGAAGAGAATGGGATTACATCACTCACTTGCGAGCACCCTATGATTTCATGATTTTCTATTCATGTGTGGTGTGTTTGATTTAATATATATATATATATACATATATACATGTACAACATAAGTTTGATTGCAGGATTGCAAGTACAAGACATCATCTCCACTTGGCTTCACAGGTTTGAGTGTGTTCGTTTCCCAATGGTTTTGTTGATTGGGAGCTAGTAACAGGGTTCCCTTGTCAAACCACAATCCTAGTCACAGTGTGTCATCAGTCCATGTTCAGTATGTCTTGTGGTCATGTTGTCCATGTTTGCTTTGATATTTATTTATCTTGCAAGGTTTGCTTTGTGGAAAATTAATGATTAAATGTTTTAAATGATTATTTATTTATTTTAAATTAATGTTGTTAAAAAATATTTATTTAATTTAATTAATTAAATTTAATTTATTTGGTAAAGTAATTTAATCCTTGTGATTAAATTTATTTTATTAAGTAAATAACTTAATTGATTAAATTTATTTATTAAGTGAATAGATTAAATAGATTAAATTTATTTAGAAATTATTATGTGAATTTGAATTATAAATTGCATAATGTAGATGATATTAATTTGTGAATTTTAAATTATTAAAATAACATAAATTCCTTGTAATTATCAAAAAGGGAAATATTTGAGTTGGTTGAGAAGTTATTTCAATTTTGACATGTGTGTTAAAAAAGATTAATAAACACTCTTGGTGAGAAATTATTCTTAGAGAGAAGACTTGCAATAATTGAGAGAGGTAAGGGGTTACTTGACGGAAATGGAAGAAAGATATTTTTTTTGGGTAGAAGTTAAAAAAATTGAAAAAGAAGTTCACGAGAATTTTTTGGGCTTTGGTATTTTGGTTTTCCTCTTCTAGATAAAGTGAATTCTCAAAGGAAGTTTTGGAAAAATTGGATTCTACAAGAAAAAAAATTCATCAACCTTCATTCCTCAAGCTTCTAGATATAGGTTCCTTTATTTATTTTATTATTTTGCAAATTGAAAGATTGGTTGTACAAAAGAATTTATACTTATGTAGAAGCTTTTAATTATTTTGTAAAATTTGTAAGGCTTCTGCGTTTGAAAATTTGTTGTAATTATTTTTGAGCCTCTATGGAAAATTTTATAACTTGAAATTAGAGAAGCTCTATAGAAAATTATTTTAAACAATAGAAAACCTCAGAGGAAAAATAATAGACAAATTTATAAGTCTTTGTATGAATGGATTCAAAAATTCTCCTGTGAAAAAATTGGAAAAAAACTTATTTGTTTTGAAAAGATCTTCCCATAGAAGAATAACATTTAAATTGTTTTCCCAATTAGTTTATTTTGTTGGAAAAATTGGAAAACCTCTATGAATTTTTTTGAATATTTCTTGTAGAAAGCTTCTGTAAAAATATTTTATCCTCCTGTAGAAAATTTTATTAAAATTTTCCCATTTGAAACAAATGTAATTGATATACATACATACATATATATATATATATATATGCATCATCAATAGAAGTTCCGTATAGAAATTTCTCTGTTAAAATTTTTATATTTTAAAAAATTCTGAATTAAAATCAGTACTGTGACATAGGTTAGAAAATTGTTTTTGAACAAAGTTTAAAGTATTGGGGGAAGCATTGGCTACCCTAGGGCCAACTCCCCTTTGGGGGAGAGTCGGTGCTATGACATAGTCGGTGCTGCCCCACATAGGCCTACACCTCCCCATCTATGGGGGTGGCTGTGTAATAGCTGATGTTTGTTATGTGTGCATCCATTAAACATAAAACTTCTATTTTCCCTTTTTAATATTAGAAGTTCAATTTGTCATGTGAATTTTATATGTGATTTTATTATATGATATATATATATATATATATATATATATATATATATATATGTAAGTTTTCCTTATTAGATGCATGCAAATGCATAAAATTAATTATTTTTAAATGATATAATTTAAAAGAAGAAATTGATTTTAAATAGATGAAATCGGAAAAATGATTTATATAATTAGATTTAATTTCTTCATTATAGGTAAATGATAGTGCTTTAAATTAGATTAAGTAAAACAAAATATTATTGCTTTCAAAGTTGGATTTAGGAAATCCTAATCATAGATTCATATCTTGCTTGAATTTACCTTTTTAAATTGTGTTTTCTTCTATTTACTTTTTGGGGAAAAGTGGATTGTTTTACTTATAAGTCTTCTAGATGATATTTTATAAGGGGATTATTGCGAGTTGTAATTCAACCCTTTATTTTCTTGGGTAGTGCACTTTATTGTTCAGTTATTCACCCGGTTACTACAAACGAGGTTATGTTGTCTCTTGGATCATAGTTGATATCTAATATCAATATATGTACACTATTTTTACCCTTGAGTTATAGTTTTACTTCCTTGTGTTGTTAGTAGGGGAGTGGATCTTCATGGGGATTGGCACACACAAGTGGTGCCAGGGTAACTCATGAGATAGTTGAGTTAACTCGGTGAAAACTAAATTAATGTATTAAGGGAAATGGGTAGTCTAAAACATTTAACTTGATAATTATGCCTTGCTCATGGACTCAAGGGCTTGTTTAGACTTGGGATGAGATGAGAAGGGCTAGAATGGAAACATAGTTATCTTGTATCTATATAAGATAATCAATTCCGCATTGGATTGCATGTGGGGCCGGGTTTCGTGAGAGGTCACCAAGGTAACCCAAGATGGGGGCTAGAGCCTAGGAAGATTCTCCAAGGTAACCCGTGCAACATTGTGATGACACTCCTCCTATGACAATGGTTTATTAGTTCAGTTAAAGTACTTAATTATTTTACTCTAGAAGCAAAGTAACCATTATGTTATGTTTTGTACTTGTATATTTTTGTTTGGAGTTTTTCTTGTATCTAGAGGTTGTTGATTTTGTCTAGGGAACCTTTTTACTATCTCCTAGCACAGGGAGTGGGCTATAGGTACCACTTGGTTGGGTTGAAGGTGCACCTTACACTGTTGGGTCCCTACTTCATGTTTGTGATGGTGGGATTTTCTAGATTAGAGAGCTCACATGCACCAGTGGATATGTATCATCTCTTTTGTACTTTGTATCAGTGGATAACTGTATATGTACTACTCATTTGTATTCAAGAAGGAATTTTTGTATTGATGTAATTGTAACTATTTTATGGATTGAATGCAAGTTGTAAATGATTCTTTAATATACTTGTATCTTATGAGTTGAATTAAATGCTTTAAATGTATGTTCATTATGTTATGAATAGTGTTTTGATGCTATGGTTAGTTTACTTCTATGTAATGGGTTTTGAATGTAACATGTGTTCATGTATCTTAGAGAATGTATGTGTTAATGTTGTTCATATTACATGTTAATATTATACTTAAAAAAAATTTGCTACGCTTTTGTTGTGTTTGCATCATTCTCTAGGGTTGCATGGTAGGGCATTACACATGGTATTAGATCCCAAGTTCAAATACTAGGTACTCTGGTTTCACATGATCCCATTAGGCTATCCTTGTTGTTTTCTGATGCAAGAGCATCTAGGGGTACCAAGCAATCCTATACACCCAAAAATAATTTTTTATTTATTTTCTTTATTTTTGGTGTGATGTTGGTCTTGTAGGCATGATATATTTCTTAGTTTTTTTCTTCATTCAACAACCTTGAAAGGGACACCTTTCCATACACTTGATTTTAGCATGAATTTTTTTATTGTAAAATTATTTCATTTGGTTGGGAGATATTATATTTTTATTCATTTGTAACTCCCAAGAATTTGAATTTGTTTGGCATTAATGTTGGAATCTTCGAGAGTGCAAGTGTTGGAGGTAGTGGAGGTGCAAGAACAAGATAATGGATGTCAATCTAGGAAAATACGGGGAAATTTTCAGGAAATAATAATTAAGGGGCTGAATGCATGAATTCTACACCAAAATGAAGGAGAAAAAAGGTTTGACTGGAATTTTGGGGAGAAGAAGTTGGTCTGGGTCGTGATTGTGAGACCCAATTTCAGTAAAAATGGCATAACTTTCTCATACAAGATTGAAATAAAGAATTTCAAAATGATCTGGAAAGCTAGAAATGAGGTGCACCAAACCCAGAAACCATTTGAGGAGATTTAAAAAATGAGGGATTATGGGTAGACAAAATGTAACGGGCTTTAGAAGCTGAGACAGAAGGAAGAAGAGGATAGTGTGGAGTTCAAGAGAAATGTGCAAAGATTTTGGAGGAAAGGTATGAAGAGTTTTGGGGCAGTGAAAGGAAGCTACAGTAAGAGCTTGTTGAGCAGATTTGAATCCTTGATGGATTGAATTTTTTTTGTAAAATTTGTTTCTATGAGAATGAAAGAAGATTTAATTTTGAATCAATGATTTTCTCTCTGTGGTCTTCATGATTTTATGAGTTTGTGTATAGAATGATTGTTATTTGTTGAAATAGAGATATATTGCATTGTGTTTGTGAGCAACATTATTTTTTTGTACTTCATCAGTGGTATTAGAGCAAGTTGTTCTTGAGTGTGCAGAAAAAAGTGCCAATGTGAGGTAGTTTGCACCAGGACCTGCGGGTAGAGAGTAAGGCAGTTGCAAAGAGAGTGGGAAAGTGTTTGAAAAAATGTCTTGGAAGCCAGGAGAATGTTTTGTTATGAAGAAATAATTTCTAGAGCCACAAATAGAGAATCAAGAGCCCATCCAGAGGAGTAATTTATTCTGAACAAGGTGTAAAGTGAGTGGGAAATGTTGCAAAGTCATTGTGGATAGTGGTAACACTAACAATATTGTATCTGAAGAGATGATAGACAAGCTGAAATTGAAAAGAATCAAGCATCCTAGCCCATACTACATTTATTGGTTGCAAGTAGATTGTCAGATATGGGTAAGTGAGCAATGTGTGGTTGATTTTCAAATTCATAGGTATAAGGATTTGATTGTATGTGATATAGTACCTATGGATATATGTCATGTTTTGTTGGGTAGACCATGGTTGTATGATCGAAGAGCTCTACATGATGGTAGGAAGAATACATATAGCATCATTAAGGATGGAGAAGAATATTTTTTGAATCCTTTGTAGGATAGGCAAGAGGAAGTGGCAAAAGAAGTTGTAGTAGATAATAAGGATAGAAAGGAAAATAAAATGGGAAGGGTTGAATCTTATTGTTCTTTTGGTTTTGATATGTTTTCAAGTGAAACTTTGTGTGTAGGGAAGAAGGATGAAAAGGAAAATATGGAAATCCTTATTCAAAAGGATAAAGAGGGAAAAGAAGAGGAAATTGCAGTAATGATTAAGGATGATGAGTGGACTTTGGAGGACTTGAGAGTAATGGAAGATGAATGTGCAGCTAAGAATGAAGGTGAAGATATGGCAGTAGATAGTGGCGAAGAAAAAGTTGAAGATAAAGAGGTAATACATAATATGTTTCATTTTTATGATGAAGATGAGAGTGAATTTTGTGTAGATGAAAATATTTCAGCGGTAGAAAGGGAATGGAAAGTGTTGATAGAAGGTGGAGTGAAGATTGCAGCAAAAGTCAATGAGGTGAAATTAGATTTTGATGAATGCTTTGATGAGGTTGAAAATGATATTGCGGCAAAGAATGAGGAAAAATATGCCAGAGCAACAAACAAGAATGAGGTAAACTTTTATTTTGACTTTAGTTTTAATGATTATATACCTTCTTTAATGAGTGTAGAAGAGGATTTCAAGCAAGAAGAAAGTATGCAGATGGAAATTTCTAATTTCCATGGAGTGGTAATTGCATATTTTTATAAGGATGTAGTGGATTTTGACTATTATTTGGATAATACATATTTGGATGTAGAATTTGTAGAGGATATTATAGGTGAAACTTGGTGGAGGTGGTCAATTTATGGTGGGTTGAATCCCATAAAAGTAGAGAGGGGAATGTATGGTATTAGAAGGAGGATGGTACATGGTGAATACAAGTCCATGAGAAGAGAGATGAATGGAGTGCAAAGTTGTTGGAGAAGGAGGTTGCTTGTTCCAACTAAGTGTTGGAAGAAGAGAAAGAGAAAATTTCAAAAGAATAAGGAAGAACGATGGATTCAAAGCAAACATATGGTCTTCAAATTTCATGATTTTTCAATTCATGAAACATTTCACTTACCTCAGGTGTCTGATGCAGGAGCATCTAGGGGTACCAAGCAATCCTGTACACCCAAAAATAAATTTGTTTTATTTTCTTTATTTTTGGTGTGATGTTGGTCTTGCAGGCATGATATATTTCTTGGTTTTTTTCTTCGTTCAACAACCTTGAAAGGGACACCTTTCCATACACTTGTTTTTAGCATGAATTTTTTTATTGTAAAATCATTTCATTTGGTTGGGAGATATTATATTTTTATTCATTTGTACCTCCCAAGAATTTGAATTTGTTTGGCATTAATGTTGGAATCTTCTAGAGTGCAAGTGTTGGAGGTAGTGGAGGTGCAAGAACGAGATAATGGATGTCAATTTAGGAAAATATGGGGAAATTTTCCAGAAATAATAATTAAGGGGCTGAATGCATGAATCCTACACCTAGAATGAAGGAGAAAAAAGTCTTGACTGAAATTTTGGGGAGAGGAAGTTGGTCTAGGTCGTGACTATGAGACCTAGTTTCAGTAAAAATGGTATAACTTTCTCATACAAGATTGAAATCAAGAATTTCAAAATGATCTAGAAAGCTAGAAATGAGGCGCACCAAACACATAAACTATTTGAGGAGATTCGAAAAATGAGGGAGTAGGGGTAGACATAATGTAATGGGGTTTAGAAGTTGAGATGAAAGGAAGAAGAGGATAGTGTGGAGTTCAAGATAAATGTGTAGAGATTTTGGAGGAAAGTTATGAAGAGTTTTGGGGCAGCAAAAGGAAGCTATAGTAAGAGATTGTTGAGTAGATTTGAATCCTTGATGGATTGATTTTTTTTTGTAAAATTTATTTCTATGAGAATGAAAGAAGATTTAATTTTGAATCAATGATTTTCTCTCTGTGGTCTTCAAAATTTTATCAGTTTGTGTATGGAATGATTTGTATTTGTTGCAATAGAGATATATTGCATTGTGTTTGTGAGCAGCAGTATTTTTTTGTACTTCATCATTTTCACTCGTATGTGTGCATTCCTCTCTTTGTATTCTTTGACTATACTGAGTGGTTTATGTTTAAGGTAGAGGTAACCTAGTTACGCTAGAGGTAGATAAGAGATGTTCATCTTCTCTCTTTCTATTCTTCTTGTTAAAAATGAATATGGGATGCTCTATCTTAAGTATGTTAGTATGTATTTATGACATGGAGTTGTGTGGAGGTTTAACCACTCTCTTGTATAAAAGATAAATGCTTTTCTATTCTGAAAGTGAAATATGGATTTGTGTTGGGTGTATTGCAAGAAAAGCTAATGATCGGTTATGGATATATGTGAGTATATGAATCACATGGATTATGGAAGTAAATATACTCATGGAATTGTGTATGTAATTATACTTTTCTCCCTTGTAAATGTGAGAAACCAATGACTATGTTTTAATTGAGTGTTGTGAATATCCAGTACTTGCTTTGTGATCCCATGGGATGGTGATGCAGTGTACCCATCCATATGAAATATGTTGTATTTGGTGTGGAATTAACCATACCATTTTGTCTGTTTGTATGTTTTCTACCTGATTGAGGGCCAATCCACGTGTGGTCAAAAATATTTATATATATAAGAGTAGCCAAAAGATATTTTCACAAATTCTTTTCTTTTGGTCCTCTAGTCCCTCAATCCATGAAGGGATAGTAGCAGCCACAAAGTTCCTTGGGCAGAGTGTGCAACGTACACATATTATGACGTAAATCAATTTTAGCTCAACCGATCCCAAGGAAACGTACCCACTACTTTGTCTTATGATGGATCAGGGTATTTTATCCCTATGTGCTAGCCTAATCCCCACAACTTTTAGTACAACATTGGTTTGTTAGTATTTTCCTAGCTACCTATAGGGGCATTGAGTTGGCGTTAGCGAGTCAACCTCATCCGTATGAGGGGTGAAGCTCAAGTAGCCCCATATTGATATACTCATATATGTATTGTATATAATGTATCTACACATGTTCCAATATGATGCAATGGATACAATGCCACACTCCACTGATGTTCCGACACAATGCTGGTGATGATGTCGTGCTAGCTAGGCTTGAGGACACGATACCATGTGCTTAGACACATGAAGGTGCACTATGAGATTGTGTTATGATAGCCTACTTGTGTGATGAACGTTATGGGGCCTCACACACTTATAGAGGGATACCCATGGTTGCTTTGATAGTATTTGGGTCAGTTAGCATATGGGTATGTCCTAGCCATGTATACCTCTTGTGACACCCCTTCGTTTTGTTATGTTTTTCTTGATAGCTCAAATACTTAGTTGGATCTTATTTTATGTTATGATTGTTCTATCACTAATAGTGGGGCGATGATAGACTATATGAATGTGATGATACATTATATGCATGGTGATTATGTTTAATATGCTTTATGTTTGCATAGATGCTTAGTTGTGATGACATTGCTATATATGCTTATTGTAGTTTAATTGATATATTATCTCGTTAGTTGATGTGACATTGTATTGGTGAAGAGAATGGTATTGCATCACTCGCTTGTGAGTGCCCTGTGATTTTCACGATTCTCTCTTCATGGTGTGTATGAATTATTATCTGTATACATGTACGACTTTCACTTTTGTTGTAGGTTTGCACGTACAGGACAACGGCTTCACCTGGTTTCATAGGCCTAATTGTGTCCACTACTCAATAGTAATGATTGGGAGATAGTAATGGGCTACCTAGTCAAACCTTTACCCTAGAACAGTGTGTCATCAGTTTGTATGTTGGTCTTGGTATTTTATTTATCGTGCAAGTTTAAATTGTAAGGATTAAATTATATGTTGTGATTATTATTTAATTAATATGGAGATTTTATTATAAATTGATTAATTTAATTTAAGTTATATTATTAAGTGATTTTAATTATTAAATTAATTGGGAATTAAAATAAATAAGTTATTTAATTGTAAATTAGATTAAATAAATTGTTTTAATTTTAAATGCATATTTGGGAAAATATCGTAGAAATATCTTGGTTTGTTAAAGAGGAGATATTTGTTGTGTAAATAGGAAGTTACAAGGACTTTTTTTCTGGTTGTCTTAAAATTGATTTACAGAGAGATTGATTGAAATTGGTAAAAAAAGAGGAAGTTGTTTGCATGAGAAAGAAAGACAGAGGTTTTTGGGAAATGAATGAATTGTTTTATGGTTTGAATAAATTGTAGATCTTAGAAGCTTTATGATAATTCTAGGAATCTAGTTTGTGGAAATTCTTGGCTGTGGTTTATTTCTGTTCCCGGGGAAGTGGCAATTTTTTTGGAGGAAGCTTTGGCAACATTGGCAAATTGAAGTTACAGAGAAGCTCGACATCAATCCTCAAGGCAACAATTCTTCTAGAGTAGGTTCCTTAATTGTTTTTATGAATTTTTATTTGAAAGAGTTATTTAATTATTGTAATGCAAATTGGAAAAAGATTAGAAAAGGTTTTCATTATTGTAGAAGCTTTTTTTTTTAAAGATTGTTGTGAAAATCAAACCTCTATAGAAAAAAATTTAGTTCCTCTATGTAAATTGATCATTTGAATTAGATTGAAACCAAAGGAAATTATAGATCTCTATAGAAGATATTTGTGGTGATAGGAAACCTCTATAAAATACTTATACTTTGTTCCTGTAGAAGATTTCTTTCTATAAAATTATGGATCCTTTGTGTAAAATTCAAATGTTTCTCCTGTAGAAAACTTTTGTGTAAGTAATTTGTCTTACTATAAAGAAGTTGGTTGAAATTTACATATATAAATATATTTATATATATATATATATATTGGAAAATATATATACATATACAAACATATATATATATAAATCTTTATTTATTTATGTTTTGATTTACCTTCTGGTAAATTCGTAGAATTGTAAAACAGATTTGAAAATAGTTGTATGCAATTTTTATAAATCGTAGGGTTTTTATTAAAGAATTTTTGTATTTAATGGAGGTTGGGGAAGCTACCACCATAGCCGTCCCTCCCACATGGGAGACTACAGTGAGGGCAGTGCCCAACACTACCGACCCCCTACAGTGGGAGCTCGGTTGTACAACGTCGACCCTAATTCGTATATGACTGTTTCTTTTAGATTCTATGTATTTAATATATATAATAGAATATATATCATATTTATACAATATATATATATATATATATATATATATATATATATATATATATATATATTATAATGTATTTCTTTAAAAGATACATTAATGCATGAGGAAATGATTTTTATGAGTAAATGGATTTTGTTTTAAACAAATGAGTTTGTTTCTTTATGGTATAGTTGATTTTATAATTAAATAATATATATTTATGTGTATATATATAATTATATTTAATTGTATATATACATATTAAACATATTTGTTTAATGTTTGTTTATTACAATAGATATATGCAAGCACGATTAGTTAATTAGAAATGATTAATTAGTTTAATTGAGAAATTGGGTTAGATATTATGTGTGGTTGTGAAAACTATAGTTAAACTTTTGATATAATTTCGTTGTGGATTATTAATGGGAATTGTGTTTTGAATAATGTATTTTAGTGTGAGATATTGTTCTATTGGATTTAGGAAATCCAAATAGTAGTGCTTTTAATTACATGAGATTGTTTATTTTAATTTCTAGTATTTTTGTAATTGGGTACTATGGGGAATATTTGTTGTAGAGAAAATATAAGTCTTCCAGATTATAATTGTGAAAGGGTTGTCATTTCTGTTATTCGCCTTGAGATTTCCTTGGGAAGTGCATGTAGTTGGATTCAGTATTGGACATCCGTAGGGATGTGTTATCTCTTGTGTTATGTTAATATCAGTTTGTGCACTATCTACCCTTGGGTGTAGAATGAGTTATTGTATTGTCGATAGGGGAGTGGCTTTCAATGGGGGTCGGGACACAAAGTGGTCCCAGGCTAACTCGTGTGGAAGTCAGTTTAATCAGTGGAAATTAAATTACCTACATTAGGGGAATGGGTAGTTAACATATTTAACTTGATAATTAGCCTCGCTCATTGGCTCAAGGGCTTGTGTTAGACTTGAGATGAGTCGGGAAGGCTTGGAATGGCAAGATTTTTGTCTTGTCTTCTTGAAAGATAATCGATTCCACACTAGTGTGCATGTGGGGCCAAAGTTCATAAGAGGTTACTAGGATAACCCAAGGTGGGGGTCGGGACCTAGGAAGATCTCCTTAGGATAACCAATGCAACCTTTGTGATGACACTCCTCCTATGACAACAGTCGATTGTATTGTATAGTGGTTGTACTTGATTTTGTGATTCTAGAAGCAATGTAACCCTATGTTTTGTATTTACTAGTACTGTGTGGTTTTGTACCTTGCCTGTGTCTAGAGGTAGTAGGTTAGTCTCGGTTACCTGTTACTATCTCCTAGCATGGGGGTTGGTCCTACGGGTACCACATGGCTGGGTGGCATGCACCTTACACTGTTGGGTTTTCTCTTCATGTTTGTGATGGCAGGCCTTCTAGTTCGAGGAGCTCATGTGTTTCTACGGAATTGTACTTCTCTTATATTCATTGTAATAGTGGACACTATATACTGTATTCCTATTTGTAATCAAGAAGGATTCCTTGTGTTGTAATTGTAACATTGTAGTCTAAATTCATCATTTAGTTTAAATGGTATATATTATTTATGTAGTTATTTGTATAGGAAATATGTTCATTAATTTTCTTTGTGTTAGATTTATTACATATGAAATGGTGAATGCTTTGTTGTATGTTGTTATCGTGAGTTAATTCCATATACTATGTTTTAGAATAATTTTTTAAGTTTTGTAATTCACAATTAGATGTGTTGCATGGCCTACAGGATGTATGTGTTAGAGTAGTTTACTTCACTCCTTGTGCTTTTGTGTTGCATAGATCCTCTAGGTTCTTGAGGATGGGGTTTTGCCCGGCAGCATTTTTATTCATCATTCCTTTTCATGTTTCGTGGCTTCAACTCAAGGTTTAATTACCAAAATGGGGTTTAACCAAGGAAAACCCCATTCACCATAAAACAAATTTCCTCTTTTGATTTTGTTGTAGAACAAGTAGGTTGAAGAGGGATTGAAGATCTTTTGAAGAACAAGATTGGAAAAGTTTTTAAAGTTACAAATTTGTCAAAATTGTCATCAATTCATGGAAACTCACCTACAAATTTGATTTCTAACTTTCTAACATATAAACATGGATCAAATAAAAAGCTAAAATTAACATCAGAGGCTCCCAAAGGTTAGTTTGGCCTACAAAGACCCATTCCCCATTTGACTTGTGGTGCATAGACAACCTCAAAACTACCTTTTGGTGACTAGTACATAGTGTTCTACTCTTCTTAGATCTATATAAAGTTTGTTGTTTCTCTTAATATTGAGCTTTAAATTGTTTTTTCAAATTTGAAAGAGCATAATTGAGTAGATTTTCTATTTTTAGTTTTTCTCCCAAAAGTGTTGTTCAGAGTAAAACCCCCATCCTCAAGTATAAATAAATCAATAGATTCCCTCATTGAGTTGACTCACCTAAGGGTTATAAATCAATTCTTTGTGTGGATCTCATTTCCTAATGAAATAAAGGAGAATGGGTCCATATATATCATTTTGGTGAACCCCCCTCTTATAACTTATTTTTTGTTGTTTCATTAACTACATCTCTTCCCCACTAAGTTTGAGTATCATTAATTCAATTTTATATTGAATCTCAAATTGATTGTTAACCATGTCACTTAGATAGCTGATTCACATCAATCATATTGCATTACAATCAAATGATTTTATCAAAACAATTTTAGACAACATGATAACATCTTTAAAGGTAAAGATGAAATTTAAAAAAATAGGTATGTCTTTTCCTTTATGTACATAAGAGACTCACATTTACTAATTCTCTGGAACTTGTTGTATTGGCTAGTAATTTTCTTTGAAATTGTGAAAGAATTTGTGTTGCAATTTAATATATTTTTCCTTCTAATGTTATATCATTAGAAAATTTGGGTAGTTATTGTTATATACAATTTGACAAAATGTTTCAAAGAAATGCAATATCATGGAATGTCATGATTGCAGGATATGTTCAATATTGGTTTGTAATAAGGGCTTAGAAACTTATAACAAATATATGGGCATCCATCAAAACATAATTGAAATGGATTTTCGTAAGATGTATTAGTTGCAAGTGCCACTTGAAATCACCATAGTCTTCACAAGAACTTATGCACAAAATTTAATAAAGAAGTAATTTTGATTGCAATTGTATTACCAAAGGTAAGTACTAATAACATAACTATGCAAATTTCATAATTACAAATATATAATTAAAAAGTAAATGTGAATCAACAAGGCTAAGAAATATAATATCCTTGAATATTTTACTTCTCATTATCTATATAAGCTCATCACATAATCACTACAAATATATGGCAACGTCTACCCAACCATCAGGGTTCACATTTGATTGTATTTATTAATTAATTGAAAATAAAATACACATTGTATTTTGATTTTCAATAAATTAATAAATACGGTCAAATGTGTAGTCTGATGGCTATCTGATGGTTGCATAGACAATTTAAAAATATATTAGTATGATCACTTTTGACTTTAAATAACCTTAACATCTCTTGGATATTGCGTGTCAACTATACATCAAATTGAACTTAGATAAATGAATTCTTTAAAAAACCATGATCTAGGCCTATAAGCAAAGTGCATAAAAATAGCATTGGTAGTGATTATATAAATAATGAATACCATAATCACCAATAGATAAGAAGAATTTCCAAGATGAGTTGTTAGTTAAGAAGGTAAATGTAAATGGAATAATCATGATGTAGAGGGAATAATGAGTACTTTGAACGAGTGATCAGCCAAGTCAATTGGCTCGCTGACTTGACTTGATTCATATAGTTTGAACGTATGTAGCACGGTCCGCGTTTTTCTCCTGCACACGCGGCAACCAACTAGCCACAACATTTTCAATTCACTTATTCTTCTTCCTTCTCTAATTATGCTGCCCATCCCTCAAAAATCCTCCTAACCATGGGAGAGGCGTCGAGAACACCCGAGTTTAAAAGACTATTTTTAGCCTGATCCCCTTCACAAAAATATTCGGAATTGAAAAGTTTCAGGCTTATGGCAAGCGAATATTTAAGAAAAACAAATTAAAATTATATTAAAAAAATTAAATTAAATATGTATATTAAATAGCTGTAAAATTATAATGAAACATGTTTGTAAAGTAATAAAAATTATTATAAAATAAAATAATTTTAAAATAACTTCTGATAATATATAATTTTTTAGAAACAAAAGAAATAAAATTACACAATGTAAACAAGATGAATTTTAAACAGTTATAAGTAAAATACGTCTCTTCAGTAAATATAATTCAAGATATAGCTTTCAGTAAATAAAATAGCTCTTAAGTAGAATTTTGAAACAGAAATAAAGTAAACAATGTTAATAAAATAATTCTTAAATAATTCAAAATTAAAATAATTTTTTTTTTGGTAAATAAAGTAACTCAATATTGATCTCTTGATTAAGGATTTGGCTATCAAATTCAAAATCAATCAATTAAATTATGAAGGCTCTTTAATAACAAATCATTTCCTCGTTAATATTTAATTAATATTTATTCTATTAACAAACTCAATTTCAAGTGTTAGTCACACTTATACGCAACAACTATAATAGTCATCAACCTAATAAAATCATGATACATTAGACTTACAAGAATTTGTTGATTTTTGCATTAATATCATGACTTATCTATTGATAAGACAACAAATATTATTATTACAATATTGTATTTAAGCAACACTTTAACAACATTAATTTCTTTGAAATTGCTTCAAAAGACTCAAATATTCTTTCCTATTATTATTTGACTGTACACATTATTTCCTAGAGCTTACATTTTCCAAATATTCTTTCATTGAGCATTTGGAGGACCACAACTTGCACTATTCACTAAATACTTGGCACTAGACAGTTTTTTGACATTTGATTATCTACAACGATATATTTAAGACTTGTTAAACCATTTTTTATGTTGGTCATATATTTTATTTGTTTTATATTTTTAGTATTTTTGTATATCAATGGTTTAATAGTTTTTGTTGACATGTTCACATCATTACTTCCACCTCATGTTGGCACTTGTTGCCATTATAATTTTATTTGTCTACATAACAATTCTTAAATAAATAATAAATAATGAAATAGCTTTCAATAAATAAAATAATGAACAATGTAAATAAAATAATTCTTAATAGTTCTAAACTAAAACAAAATAACCCATTCATAAATAAAATAACTCAGTATTGATCCCTTGACTAGAGATTTGGCTATCAAATTCAGAGTTAACTAATTAAATTACAAAGGCTCTTTACCAACATATCATTTCCTTATCAATATTTAATAACTAGAACTTGCACTAAAGGAAGTTAAAATGTTAGAGAGCATGTGTTTGTGCATGGATGTGCTACAAATTCTAATTGCGTGTTCTAATTAAACAATTAATAATAAGTCCTAAATAATGGAATGAAATAAACTTAGACAAATCTAGATTTTTTCCATAAAGAAATTAAGTATTATCCGATTATGAAATATTCGGATACAGATTTAAAAAATAAAGCAATACAAATGAAAAGAGAAAGTTACCATCAAATTGATAAAAACACTACAAATCGAAAAATAATGTTCCCATCCAATTGTCAAATCAATATTTATCTGGATTTTATGTGATAAGTGAGATTTTGGAGGTTTTTACCCAATATTTTGGAAGCTTTTACCATTAAAAGGCAGCTAGTTTGCCATTAAACAATAACTGAAACTTGTTTTTTGATGACTCAATAATGGTTTGCAGGTGCGAGACTTCTTTCAGGCTCAAACTCACACTACATGTAGTCTATCAACTAAATATTTATTCTATAGAACAAACTCAACTCCGAATGTTAATCACAGTCCAAACTTGAGATCTAGATGAACACTAATAATGTAATATTCATCAATCTCATAAAATCATGATATATTAGACTTGAAATTTGTTGATTTCAAATTGTTATTTAATCTACATCTAAATTACTGTCATAATTTTATTCATTAGACAACTGAAAATATATTGCCAATTCTAATTGACTCAAATTTTCCACAGTCCATATTATATTTACAAAAATGCTTCTGAATAAAAAAAATAACTAGCCAGCACTACATTAACAGATACTGTCCACTACCTGACACTTGATTTAAACGTTCTAACACCATTAATCTTCGGAATTGCGTCAGAAGGCTCAAATAACTGGGCACAATTTTACCTAGAGCTTTATTCTTTCATCGAGCACTGGGAGGACTGCAACCTGCACTGTTAACTGAATACTTGGCGGTGGAGAGTTGTTTGACATCTGGATTATCTACAACAATATCAACAAGCGGAATTGGAGATTGTCTTTCCAATATCTGTAACACCTGTTTCATGTCAGGCCTGCACTCTGGTTGAGGATGAGAACACACAACTCCCAAATTAAGCACCCTCTCCATCTCTTCACCATTATATTCTCCCCCAAGCTTTGTATCCACCGCATCCATTAACCTCTCCTCTGCATACAGCTGCCTCACCCACTCCACCAACACTAGTTTCTCTGCTTCAGCAAATTCATCTAAAGGCTGTCTTCCACAAGCAACCTCCAGCAACACTATACCGAAGCTGAATACATCTGTGCCTACGTTGGCTTTTCCTGTGCGCGTGATCTCCGGTGCCATGTAACCCAAGGTTCCTACTACAGAACTCGTTTTAGGTACCTGAGTTTGGTCATGCAAACGGGCAAGCCCAAAATCTCCCAACTTTGCATTAAATTGTGAGTCAAGCAAGATATTTTGAGACTTTAAGTCTCTGTGCACAACTACCCACTCCCATTCGTGGTGAAGATACAACAAACCAGCAGCCACTCCCTTGAGTATGCTACACCTCTGCGACCATCCAAGAACTTTCTCTGGGTCGCCAAATATAAATCGATCCAGGCTCCCATTTGGCATGTAATCATAAACAACAAAGAGCTGATTCTTGTTCCGACACCATCCCTGAAGCCGAACCAGATTCCTGTGTTGCAGACGCCCCAGGCTCGAAATTTCGGCAACAAAATCCCTCCTTTCTTGGTGGAGATCTGTGGTCAAACATTTTATAGCAACTTCTACCCCTGTGCTGGGGAGAACTCCCCTGTAAACCTTCCCAAAACCTCCTCTACCTATCAAGCTTTCATCAGTGAAGCCATGTGTGGCGGTTCTCAGCTCTTTGTAGGGAATTCTGTGGGGCCAGAACTCCATCTCCCATTCTTCCACAACCTCTCTCTGCTTGCTCTGTTTCAACCAATACCATACAACCAGACTACCCAAAATGACTAAAATAAGTAAACCTACAGAAACCCCAACTTCAATTCTTACGGATGCCTTCGTTGAGCTCTTGCGTACGAAGGAAGGAAGATGGGATAGATCTAGAATTGGTGCGGTGCCGTCCGAATTGAAGCTCCAAGCCAGAATGTAATGGCCTTCAACGGTATCACGTCCTGTAGCTGCAGAAAATCCCACATACATTTCTTCCTTGAAGATGTCAGCAAGGTCAATGTTTTGCATAGAAATCAGCGGATTCAGAGGCCTTGACATTCCGGCTAAGGCGATGGTAACATTGAGACTGTGTTTATGACCATCGTAATCAATCCATGCTTGAATGTTCTGCCCGCTTGCCATTTTCAATTCCTCAAAGTGTTCACCATTCTGATAACCTGCGGTTTTAGACACTCTAGATTTGATGGTGTTGAGATTGACTCCGATGTGGTTGCCATCGATGTCATTATTCCACTTGTTGCGGTATGTATCGAATTCGACTGCAAATAAATGGTTTTCTTCCCTTCCATCAATGGACTTATTTAACAGACCAAGATAGCCATCTTTGACTGCGTTCTCAGCGGATCTGTTAGGAGATATCAGGAAAGTTAGTCCTTGTCCGGGGATTAAATTAGTAGCGGGCACTATGGAGAAAACAAATGTGGTACTAAACGATGAAATAGAATTATTAGTCTTCAAATGCACAGGATCCTTGAACAGAGCACGCCCCTGCGCATTTATCGACTGATCGGTTAGCCTCAGCACATTCGACTTGATTGAAGCGTCCTGCAGCAAAATTAAACCGCTTTCGTTGAATTCGTCTAAGAGAAAGGTAGTCGGGAGCTGGGCATTGGAGCCAAAACAAAGGAAGATAAGAAAGGCAAATACTAAAAGCGCCATGGCAGTCGGTATTGCAAGAGCCTTTTGCACAGGCAACCGCATATTTCTTATTTGCAGACGAGAACAGAACAGACAGAACTTACAGAGATGTGTTCTAAACTCTAATCATACAAGCGAAGCTCACGAACTTCAGAGTAGAGACGAATCTATTTTAATTTTCTTTTTCTTTTCCGTGTGGATGCTCATTCAAGCCATTGAGTTCATTGTGAGAACCGGCCCGTCAACACGCAACTCAGTCCGCAGATTAAGAAAACGTGTTTCATACCGATCAGCTCATGAGATTCAGCAGTGGCTATGCAGCCATCATCTGCATCCATGGTGCATACATTGATACTAGTCACAAACGTGTTTGTCAGAAATTTATTTTTGTCGCAATCTTAACTTTTTTCTGAAATTTACTGTTCGTACAGCCTGAGTTGGTTAATGGTGAAGAACTTGTACCTTGAAAGAGAGGTCACAAGTTCAAATCCTGCAGGGGGTAAGGTATGTACACCTCATATTGTGGAGCACGAAGTTGGGTGCCTCCCTCAGATTTGGGAGTATGAGGAGTCCCATATATACTGTAAGCTGTCTGTAGACCCAAAACAGATCAGCTTGGTATTCGTGGACTATAAAATAATATTAATTATTTTTCATTTAAGGGCAACTTGCCATATGACTGCTTACCTTATTTTGATTAGCATCCTAAAACTTATTTAGGAATTATTTGTGTAGTTGATTTTCACAAATAATATTTTTTCCTTTAATCAATTATCTTAAATTTGTATTTATAGAATTAATAATGATTTGTGTAAAAAATATGGATTTTTTTTTTTTAAAGCTAATATTAAATTACTTTTTTTGATTAGCATTCTAAAACTTATTTAGGAATTATTTGTGTAGCTGGTGGTTTCACAAATAATTTTTTTTTCTTTAATCAGTCATCTTAAATTTGTATTTATAGAATTGATAATGATTTGTGTAAAAAATATGGAAAAAAATTGAAAGCTATTATATATGTTATACTATATATTGTAATATTATATTATATTAATTATATAATAATATATTATATATAATTCTATATATTATAATAGTTAATAATATATATATATATATATATCTTGGTAAAAGTGGCTATGAAGGGCCAAACCCATACTATTAGTAGAATTTTCATCTAGACCACGTCATACGAGGTCACAAAGGGGGGCCTCATCCCCACAAATTCAATCCAAGAAAACCCATAAACAAACAAATTAGGTAAAAACAAACTACTATTATTACTCATAGCTAGCTCCCCAACAACAAATCTATAATTGAATCATGGATTTTTACATTTAGCCCCACAAGATCTGAGATGCATGTTGAAGATTACTTCATTCTTCTTTCTTTTCCTTTGTACTAATGTCCATTTACTTACATCTAGCACTTCATTCACTTCTTCTTTCAAATTCTTTGTGGATTGAACTCCCCCTTCAGAGGACACAATCTTTGAAACCTCTACTCGATTCTCCAATTCTTCAATCTTGCTTTGGTCCTTTATCCACATATGTTTTCCATTCAACATGCTGGTAATCAACTTCTCAACGAGGGGCTGTAACTACTTTTTCCACTGAGTCACTTGCCTATCATTTTTTTATTTGGCATTTTGAGCAACAATGTGACCAATATCGAAGCACCTACAACACTAAAAAGGAAACCCCTCGTAATCTAGCATTTAGTTCAACCACTCAACTGTAATTTTGAGGGAGATCTTAGCTAAAAGATCCTTTGAGATATCAATCTCCACCAGTATATGAGCATATGTTGTATACAAATAATTCGAGGAGCCCTTGTCAATGCTCAGGAACTTACCCAACCAATTTCCCGCAACTTCAAAATAGGAATCAAACCAACATTGGAGTGGAAAATTCAAAATTCTCACCCAGATTGGAGTAATTGTGAAAGATTCAATTATAGGGTTGAAGGATGGATACTAAGGATTTAGCATAAGCAAGTGATATTTGTAGCTCCATTGGTATTCACAAAGGATGGTGTTATGATCCAAGACACAGTTAGAGACCACCATAAAAAAACCCATGCACCGAGGTAAATTTGGAGATCACACACCAAAATGTGGCTCCATATTCTTGTAATCCATTTTTTGAACTCTAGGAGGCTCGACCAAAAGCCTCTGAACTTGTTGATTAGGCCTTTTTCTACAAAAAAACTTCTTTCTCTATGACTTCATGTGCGATCATGGTGGGAGTGGTGTTGGTGCACTTCAAAGGAGAAAATAGTGGATGGTCCCTACATCAACAATGCTTCCAAAGTAGTTGTCCACTAGAATCCCCGCAACACCCATACCCTTCCCATAGAGAGGCTTTAAACCAAATGTAAAAAAATTAAAACCATCTTTGGGATTTCTCTAGGGGAAGCACCTTGAAACAATGCCCAAACTCTGTGTAGGATGAACCTTAGCTTCAATAGAATAGTGTGAATGCAACATGATGAGAAATTAATAAATACTATATATTATTACAATATTGTAAGAGAGGGGGACCAACCACATTCAAGGCCCTAGGTCACAAAGAACCAAGAGTGGAAGGATACCCTAACTTATCTCAGCTTAAAGAATATTTAAAGATGAAGGACAAGAATGATGAGGACTCTAAGGTCCTTCAACCAATTTGCACACCCAAAACTCAGAATGGGGATAGGCGAGCTAGTTTTCAGGTTCAACATTATGCCTTAGGTAGCTCTCTACCCGAGGATAAAAGAATAGTTCCAAGATGATAGTGCGACACATTGGCGTCTCTTAGGTGCACTGGCATTTGTTTGACCAGAGGACTAAAAAGACAAGGTTGAACACTGGAAAATAGATTAATGACCTAGCTAATAGTTTTTAGGGAAAAAAATAACACTATGAAATAAGAAATGTATAGATGAATATGATAAAACAAGTAGATTAATGCTAGGGTGATAAGAATAATCTCATAGAAAAGATTGTTCGCCAACTAGCTCCAAGAAGCACATCCACCTACACAATAAAGAGGAAAATTGTTGGGGGGCTATATAGGGTTATGCCTCACTTAGACCCCTGTTTTGGTGTTTCCACCTCCACGAACAACCAAGTTTGCAAAAATGGATAAATATATGATAAAGAAGGAAATGAAGTAAAGAACAAAAAAGCACTAAAAAACAGTGTTATGCTACCCAACCAAATCATGGAGGAGAGAATTAGAAAGCTTACCACATCCACCAAGAGCTCACTAGTTAATGGAGGAGGAAATGAGAGAACTCAAGCCCCTACTGCAATGGTGTTTATTCCACAGTTGCTCTACGAAGTTAATAGAGTGTTGATGTTGCTGCTATGGAGTGTAAAACATTGCTAAAAGTGTTTGAGAATGCAAGAGGATGGCTTTGAGAGATGAACTGAATGCCTAATATTTTGAAGAAGATTGCTTGAAGGGATGAAATTGAAGAATGAATAGTGAATTTGAAGGAGAGAATGAAGAAAATGACCATATTTAGGTCGGTTGGTTGAAGGGGGCATTACAAATCAACCTCTAATGGGAAGTGTAATGCCTTTGCAGGCTCTAGGCATGGGAATCTACTAGGGATGTAAGTGTGCCACACGGATGTTTGTGCATTGCATAAATGTCCCCAATAGTTATTCGTCTACTGACACACAAAACAACTACCAAGTGGAACGAAGATAGTAGGCTTATGTGGAATTTAGCCTTCGAATTTGGTTTTCTAAAGTGAGGGAGGGTAAAAGGGGAATTTGGATAAGGGGTGAAAATTTTCTCCTATACATTTTCTCCCCACTTTAGTGAACACAAATACTGATGAGTTGTTCGGTAAAGTAGATCAGAGAAGTAGTAGAGTTAGAAATGTATACTTGAATCATCAAGGAAGCAAACCATGATCTGGAGAACTCGAGAGTGTAGGGCAAGCAAAGCACTTCATAGCCTCACAAAACTATGAAGCTGAAGAAAGAAAGCACCTTATAGGCCCGTAGACACATACAAGGAGGAAACCCCCAAGATCTCTCGCATGGAAGAAGCCAAGAAAGCGCCTTATAGACCCATAGATTTGCAAGGAAGGTGTCCTCCAAGATCTCTCACATGAAGGAAACTTGGAAAAGCATCTTATAGACTTGTAGACTTGCAAGGAGGAAACCCCCAAGATCTCTCACATGGAAGAATCCTAGAAAGCACCCTATAGACCCATAAACCTACAAGGAAGATGTCCTCCAAGATCTCTCACATGAAGGAAACCCAAGAAAGCACCCTACAGACCTGTAGACCTGTAGGGGAGCCACCCCCAAGATCTCTTGCATTGAGGAATCTCAAAGGAAGTGCCTTACAGGTCCGTGGACCTGTAGGGAGGTATCCCCCAAGATCTCTCACATGGAGGAAACCAAAGGAAGGAGAACTCCATAGAGTCAAAAAATGGCTTCATAGGCACACTTATGAAGTGACATGTTTACCTAAAGATAGAATATGTTGGAAAGTTTCCATATAGGTAAGTAAGTGGAAAATATCACAGACTGCCAACAAGTTGGAAGACTTTCAAAGGAGTCCCTTGGGAACCTAACATAAAGATGAGGTCCACTCAAGGGAGGGACTATTTAAAAGTGGGTGTTTTCTTCCTCAAATTGATTCATCATCTAAGAATCACCTCATAAAGGAAGATAATGCCCCCACATGAGGGGAAGGTTATAGCCACTCCTACCTCGAGGGAAAATTTTCAAGTTCTTTGAAAAGGATTCCTAATTCTAAATGTTAAATTCAAAAAGGAATGTTTATAAGGATTTCCAAGAAAAGATTTGTTGGCAATGAATGCATTTTCTAAAAATCAAAATGTTGAATTAGCTTTGTCACACATGAGAGGGACAACTCAAGCAAAGAAGAGAGAGAGATAAAGGAAAAGCAAAGGAAAAAAGTAAACACAAACAAAGGGCACAATGGTAGCCTTATATTTAGGGGTTAGAACTACTCATAAATATATATATATATATATGTATAGAGTAATATTCTATAAAATGAACTTTTATCAACCCCCTATTATATCAGACCATGTGAAGAATACACAAGAAGACAAACTAAAAATAAAAAAATTGGGTCAACATGGAAGGGAAGCCTAAATGCCCCCAATGCTTTGCATCATCCCCTATTTATTGAGAATCAAGTCACAAACATGGAAGAATGATGATACAAATAGAAATCCAAGGTTTACGACACAAAAAAATGCTTGCATCCAAGCACTACCAAGGGTGAGGAGGGTCATCCAGGAACACATAGCATGATCACGGGGGGAACACATCACAACACACAAATACACATTTAATCTAAAGATAAAGAAGGGGCCTGCCCCTAACACTGATCAACCAAGAGGTCACCCACTTCCCACTCTAGATCATTGTAGGGGAAGGAGGATGAGCCTGTAGTGGTGGAATGTTAAGAGGAGGAGTGTCTAACCCTCTTGCAACAAGGGCTAAGGAAGAGGGCCCCACAAGGTCCTCTCTACCAAGCTCTTGTGGATCTAAGGTCTGCAATTTTGTAAAATTTGTCATCAAGGCCAAAACCTCATCTAGAGAGTTAAATATGCACTTAATAGAAGTACCATGTTTCACCTAAATAGATGGAAAAGGTTGCATATGAGATTCACCACTAGGCTCACCAAGTGATTCAGGAGTGGTGATGAACTTAGGAGAAGCTGAGACTGGTTCTTTCACTAGGATATAACAAGTCAATGTGGGACCACCTTTTAGAGAAGGTGGACTTCTCTTACATCCTACATTTCTCGAAGGAACACTCTCTACCTTCTGCTTCATCGGAGGAGGAGAAATCCCCATAGATGAGGCAAGAGGTGTGGAGGAAGAGGAGAGAACCATAGTAGATACGACCAAAGTGTTTGTCATATCTATGGGTTTTGGGAACAACTAAACATCTGGGAGGGACATCACTGAATGCGACTCCATTGAAGGAGTGATCAACACCTACACCTTTTTAGGGTTAGGCACACTCACACTCACAATGGAAGCTAGAAGTGAGGTAGGGTTGGTTTGAATGGAAGTAGAGGAAAGGAGAGAGAAGGACATAGCAAGAGGCTCTGATATAGGGGTGGTCATCTACTCTTCCTTCCTCTATAAGGAGGCATACTTGGACATGAGAGCCTTTCGTTGGCTCTTACGCTCACATGCAAGGTAGTTTCGATGACTCTTTGAACTAGAGGTAGGAGGTGAAGGAATAGAAGGCTCTTGCTCAGCCATGGGAGTGCCCACTATAGTCAAATGTTCCAACGAAGGACCAAACTCTTGAATGGGAGTAGGAGGATTAGGTTGAGAAACAATAGGGGGAGTCGACTCAAGTTCCTTGTTATCGAGCCTCTTCCCATTTACTACTTTGGGAGTAGAGGCGGTAGGATGCCATGAAGGTTGAGACAAAGAGGACTCTCCATGGGGACCTTTCTTTATATTATACCGAATGGGCCAATGCTCCATGGGAAAAATAGGAGGCTCAAATGTGGGACACTTGGGCTTTCACCAAGCGAGCACCATAGGATTATCTTGCAAAGATGGAATGGAATCTAATGGAACCTCAGTGAAGTGAGAGGAAGCATCAAGCTAAGCAATAGAAGAGGAAGAACGAAAATCTTGAGATTGCTCCTCTTTTTCCCTTCTACATGCCGTGAAAGCATCACTATCAGCTTTTAGGCAAGCCCTATGTAAAACAACATAAGGAAACAAAGGGTATCTCACTCTTGGTGTCAAGCACCCTTTCTTATATTTATAATATGTTTGATACAAAAGGTCCTCCCTAGGTGAGAGAGGACCAACAGGTGTAGGCCAAGAGTAATCCAAAGAGTAGCTACCACGAGAAACTGGTGGTTTATAACTGGTGTCATGAATCACATGCATGAAAACCCCATGGATAAACTTAAAAAAATTATGCACAACTAAGGGTATGACATCCATAGCTACCAACCAAGGGATACCCAACTTCACTCTAAAGAGTTCAGATCCAAGGATTATGTCAAACAAGAGCTTCATGGATTTAGGTCTAACAAAAAATGACAAGACACTACTACCCAAAAGGGGCATGGAAAGTCCATCATGCATGTGAATGGTGCTAACAGTGCATCATACCCATCTTTATGCAAAAATTTTGATTAACATAATATTCACTTGAGACATAAAAATCAACAAGAACACCTGCTACAATGTTTCTATTGATCTCTGCAGGGTGTAGATAGGAGATGGTTCCCTATTAAAACCCATCTAAAGATCCTATGAAGTGAAGGTTAAACCAAGACCACTATCCATAGGTTGCATAGAGGGGATAGGTTGATGTAGGGAGATCTCCAATTTTCTTGCACATATTCACCTTCTTCAAAAGGTGAAGGACTATGTGACCGCCTTTGATCTCCCATCATGAAGGAGAAATGCCCATTGTGTTATCATAATGACAACATAAGGGTATGACATCCATAGCTACCAACCAAGGGATACCCAACTTCACTCTAAAGAGTTCAGATCCAAGGATTATGTCAAACAAGAGCTTCATGGATTTAGGTCTAACCAAAAATGACAAGACACTACTACCCAAAAGGGGCATGGAAAGTCCATCATGCATGTGAATGGTGCTAACAGGTCCATCGTACCCATCTTTATGAAAAAATTTGATTAACATGATCTCCTTAGTTATAATATTCACTTGAGACATAGAATGAACGAGAACACCTGCTACAATGTTTCTATTGATCTGTGCAGGGATGTAGAGAGGAGATGGTTCCCTATTAAAACCTATCAAAAGATCCTATGAAGTGAAGGTTAAACCAAGACCATTATCCACAGGTTGCATAGAGGGGATAGGTTGATGTAGGGAGATCTCCAATTTTCTTGCACATATTCACCTTCTTCCAAAGGTGGAGAAGGACTATGTGACCGCCTTTGATCTCCCATCATGAAGGAGAAATTCCCAGTTGTGTTATCATAATGAGAACATTTGAAGGTACAACATTCATAGCTACCAACCAAGGGATACCCAACTTCACTCTAAAGAGTTCAGATCCAGGGATTATGTCAAACAAGAGCTTCATGGATTTAGGTCCAACCAAAACTGACAAGACACTACTACTCAAAAGGGGCATGGAAAGTCCATCATGCATGTGAATGGTGCTAACAGGTGCATCATACCCATCTTTATGCAAAAATTTTATTAACATGATCTCCTTAGTTATAATATTCACTTGAGACATCAGATCAACGAGAACACTTGCTACAATGTTTTTTTTATCTATGCAAGGATGTAGAGAGGAGATGGTTCCCTATTAAAACCCATCGACAGATCCTATGAGGTGAAGGTTAAACCAAGACCACTATCCATAGGTTGCATAGAGGGGATAGGTTGATGTAGGGAAATCTCCAATTTTCTTGCACATATTCACCTTCTTCCAAAGGTGTAGAAGGACTATGTGACCGCCTTTGAGCTCCCATCATGGAGGAGAAATGCTCGGTTGTGTTATCATAATGATAGTAGGATAAGGCATTGTCTTTGGCCTAGGTTACAATAGGACATTGTTAGCCCTGACTGGAACTTCCTTCCCCTCCACAAAAGGGTTTGAAATGCTCTTCATTGGTTCAAAGGCCTTAGAAGCTGACCTAGAATCACTAGACTTATTTTTTTAGTTTCTAACTGTGGTCCACTTTTCATCAAGATTGACAGTAGAAATATCCCCTTGATGAGGCTTTTTAGTATCTCATGGTAAAGAAGGTGTACAAGGCATTGCCAAAGGGTAGTTCTTGATCTTGTGGTCTACAGATTTACACCTATAACACATGTTGGGTAGGTTAAAATATGTGACCTTCTGGGTATGTCAAAGAGCTTCAATTTGAATTTTAATGGAGTCTTTCAAGTCTTTGGAAAGGTCCATTTCAACACAGACCTATTTCTAGGGTCGGGCTTGAAAAAACCTATCAGGCTCAATGCAAATGACTCTCCCCAAAGATGACACAATATGATTCAAAAAGGGAACACATAAAAGAGGTAAACTAGGAAACTAAATCCACACCACCTAAACCAAAACTTGGTGTCATCCAAGATAGTGATGTCATGGGTCCATGTTTGGAAAAGCAACAAAGAAGACCTAACATACCAGGGACCATGGACTAGAATAGCCTAGACATGATTGACCTCCACAAAGAGGAACTAGAAAAAACCCTTGGTTAAATTTTGGACCATATCAAGGTGGACCCCATGAGGGACCCAAACCTTGTTGACCTATTCCTTAAGCAAACTTTTAGGGGAATTCCTCCCAACAAAATATCCAACAAGGGTATGTTGCTTAATCCATTGACAAGCATAATCAAAGTACGGTAAAGGCTAAGCCACATCAGCTAGGGAGTCAGAATACATACCTCGTGAAAGACTTTCAGAAGAAAATTTGGGGGTTGTTTGTTTAGAGGATGGGCCATTGAGCAGAGTCATCGAACTGCTAACACTAGCATGAACTACTAGGTTAGAGTTGGTTGAAGGCATATTAAAACACAAAAATCATAGAAAATATGGTCATACACACAATAAAAGAGAAATTTCCTCTCCAATAAGCACAATATGATGCAAGAGGGTCCAAGAGTGACCGTAGACACCACAAAACCCTAGCAGAGCTCATTCACCTTCCAAAATCAATCTCTAATAATATTATTTTCATTTCTATCCAATTTTAAATATATTTTGACCTTGCATTTATTTTATTATGTTTTCTAATATGTTGAATCCCTTCTCTTTAAGTTTTCTAAGATCTTGTAAGTGGTAATTTCAATATGTACGTAATAGACAATGAGTTGCAAAGGGAAAAAAATGATGATGAAATGTTAATATGAAGAAAAACAAAGAATAAAGTTTGAAACCAATTATTGTAGTGTACCCAAGACTATAGGTATAAAAATTCTCTTACTTTTAATAATAATTACAATAATACCTCACAATTATGAATGTAAGTATACACAAGAAAAAATTAAGTCAATTCTACCGATCAAAGATCTAAGTAGTACATAAAATAGTCTAAACATTGAATCGGTTATAATCAATGATACAATTAGGTTATGAACCTCATTTATAATTATATTAAGTATAATTAGGAAATTAGGCCAATTTTATACTTGTACTAGATGTAAATCAAAAGTACAATATACATATGATGTCTCTATCTTGAATATGTAAGCTACTCCCTTACAATGTCATCAAAACCTATAAATTACATAGTTTATTAAATTAGTATTAAATTTAACCATTCAAAATTGTTAGAAAATAATTTTATAATTCATTTACCATCTCTAGTTTGCATTGCACCAATTCTTGTTGGTATCTAGTTAAGATCAATAGAAAATGGTAGCATATGTTGTTCAACGTTTTGCTGGTCATCTGAAACTATAATGGCATGCACATTAAATAAATCAATATAGATAAAGAGGTAAGTGCAAAAAATACAATATGTAGTTAATCTAAATAATATTAAAATTATTAATTACCTGAAATGTCTTGTTGAAATGTCTAGGTGGAGATAACACTGAGATTTGATGGTTGACTTCCACAAGTTGAATCTAGTATCTATTTTATCAAGAATACAAAAGTGGTTAAAAGTAGGAACAAAGAAATATTCTATTTAATGAATGAACACTTTTAATAGTTAGAAAATTACCATCTAAAATTTGTATTTCATATGTTGTTGTTTGATTTAGGTCAATAGAGAAGAGCAATCAATGTTGTTAGGTATTCTCTTCATCACCTACAACTATATGTTGATCAATGTTTTGTTGATCGTCTGAAGCTGCAATGGCATGTGCATTAAATAAATCAACATAAATAAAGAGGTATGTGTAAAAATATAATATGTAGTTAATCTAAATAATATTAACATTCTCAATTACTTGAAATGGTTTGTTGAAATGTTTGGGCAGGGATAACAATGAGATTTGATGGTTGAATATGCTATTTATTTTATTAAGTATACAAAAGTGGTTAAAAGTAGGAACAAAAAATATTCTATTTAATGAATGAACACATCTAAAAGTTAGAAAATTACCATCTATAATTTGTATATATCATCTATTGTTATTTTCCTTAGGTCAATAGAGAAGGGAAATCGACATTTTCGAGTATTCTCTTCATCACCTACAACTATAATGACATATTATTAACACATGTGAAATAAGAAGAAGAATTATTTCTATGTAAAATATGTAAATAATTTTGAATAAATTTACTCACTATGTTTTTGTTAATAATAACCATTTCTTCTTGTATTGCTATGCCTAGATACTTGAAGAGCTTTTTTTTCTTTTTCTTTCTACCACTTGTACTTGGGAACAAAAATTCTTCATGCTCCTCAACTCTTTTATTCAAGTCTTTATGAATGATATTGGCTCTTTGATGGATGGAATGACATTTTTGCATTTTTCTTGGACTAAACCATGGTGATATTTGTTTCATAAGAATGTTCTCTAAGCTAGGGATTGATGTAAATTTGGAAGAGGAAGCAAGAGATGCATGGAGATATTTTCTAAATCTCTCAACACATTGAATAAAAATAAGGTTTTCATCTACTTCACTTGGAAAATTTTGGAGTAGTGAATTTAAATAATCAATGGAATTATCAAAGTTATCATTGGAAGCATTTCGGGATTTCCATCCATCTATAATATAAATAATAATGATAAAGTCAAAATATATTAAAAAAAACTCATAATATTTCATTAATAGAATGATTATAATAAAATTCACTAGGTCTTTGGTCTTCACCAATGACAACCCCAATCACATCTTTTATTCTTGATGAAATATAACTCTATTTAAGTAGAATACATACTCTTTTCCATGCATTCAACACATCTTTTCTCAACAAACATGCATCTCTTTTATTTGTCATCTTAGTCAAACCATGGTCTAAGTAGTGTTGTTGACATATTGTGTCAATCCCCACACCCATCAACAATAAAGATTCAATAAATGATTTACATTCATTTGATAACCTTGGTGCAAAATTTCTCCTTAGATCACTAGAAGGATCATCCCTTCCATAATAAAAATCACCAATGGCACCACAATGGCTCCACTCATTGTATCTAATTATTGCAACATGTGGTCTACTATACTTGAATCTAACATGAAAGTGGGTTCAACAACCACTTTTCTAGGTAAAACTTCATATTCTTTTCATGTTTTCAGGTTTTTTTCTATTATCTGTAGGACCAAAAGCACACAAATATATCTATTTATATACACACAAATTTTTTGTATTGATATAACAAAATCAAACATAAAAGATGGCATGATTACAAATTATATTAAATCTAGGCAAACCTTGAGTATATCTTTAATCACACCGATAAGATGACTTTGTAGTTAAATTTTGATTCTTAATTTATTAATATTTACTGTTTTAGAATAATATCAAATTTTAAGCATTGATTTTTTCTCCTATATATGTTTTCTTGTTCTCTAGATTATACTATTCATATAGCCAAGTCCTCCCAATTGAAACTTTAACCCTTTCAAAAATTGACTAGTTACCTATCCACTTGTGAGCCAAAACACCACAAGTTGAACATCTCCAATCTTGTATCAAAAGAGAGTCCTAAGTCATTATTTCATATAAAGGATCATCATTGAAGAGTCACAATTTAACATCATAAGAAAACATTATCATAGAACTTGTATCAATAATTACAACATTGCATTATATCATCTACTTTGCTTGGTAAATTTTCTAGGTTAAATTTATTCCTACAACTACATAAATGATCTAGGTGAAGCCCATATAGGTACACATTTAATTTGGGAAAAGAATGATAGATCTAAAGATTAAGACCAACTCTTAAAAAATGGATGATAAAAAAATTGAAATGTAATTATGCCTTGAACCAAATTTATGAAAAAAACATGTCACTTGAAATCTAATCATTTGAGTGATAAATATCATGTGCTTTCAATAAATGAATTCTACTTATAGAAGTTTTTGTTGGGGGGTAGTGTGCTGGTCTTGGGTTCACCTCTTTTTGGTAGTCATTGTGAGATTGATTTTCACACATTTGTATGAAATGTTTCTATATCAATTAACTCCATAAACTAAATGCATAATACTTTTGAGTCTATATTTACAATTTAATAAATCTTAATATATAATTAAGAGATATAGATGGATCTATACTAATAATACTTATATAACACTTTTTTTCAAAAATAATTTACTTGGAACCATCTTGTAGTGGTGATTAATTAATGTGTTTTATATATAGATTGTTATGTTGGAGTTGATTATTATCCTAATTCACTTTAGGAGTCTCAAATCTTCAAGATTTTCAACAAATCAAGCATGGATACTATATTTAATGAGGTGACAATTAGTAAGACACTGTTTTTTATTGTGATTTATGTTTGTGATTGATTATTTGTGATTGGATAAAGATAGTTTTGATTAATGTTCAACCATATTAGTGTTGTTAGTTTATCTCTCAAATTGGTGGACAAAGATGGTTTTGACTAATTAATTAGGATATTTTTAATTAATGAATTAGGAACCTAAAAGACATAAAATTTATGTCCATAAATAATGTAAGGGATAAGGAGTGTGTGACTTATTGTCTATTAGCAAGTAGATAGCTATTTTCATGGTTGATTGTGATGTAGGGGCATCACTTACATTTTATATGTTTCACTATTTATTTGATTATTTTAGTTTTGTGATAGGATGTGGTGTAACCAAGTTCCTATTGCCTTAGCGACAAGAAGTATGCTAATTGATAAAGTCACCTTTGGCATAGATTAATGAGTGATTGTGGACAATTGGGAGTTGAGTAGTTGGGGATCATCAGTTATGGAGATGAAGTAGTTATGGGAAGTGGTTGGAATTCAGGTGAGTGTGATGGTAAAAGAGAAGATGGGTTAAAGTTATAAAAGGCATTGTAGGAAGGTAGGGAGTTAGTCAGGTTAAGCCAAATAGTTGAGGATAATGAAGTGGTTGAGGAACAAAAAAGTAATCGACATAGAAAAGAGATGCCGATGGAATGTTTGGGAGTTGTCTGAGTATAAAAGAGAAGGTTGATAATGATGAAAGTATACAGGTAGAGTTGTGTTAAGAAAGGGGAGAGCGATAGTTAGAAGAAGGGTAAAGGAGGCTAATCGAGATTGTGAATATTGGCACAGGAGAGCAGAGGAATCCAAGTATAATGGATTAATTAGGAAAGATTATAAGAAGATTGTTGTAGAGTGATTCAATTAGTTATAATAAATTCTATTAAAGAGCCATCCAGGCACGCCAAAAGTAGAGATTTTGTGTGAATAAATGCCAGTAATAATAAAGTGATTGTCAATATCATTCTAGATTATGTTAATTTACTTATTTGAATTATTGGTTTCTTAGGAATGCTATATTAGATATTGTGTGATCTAGTTGATTATGAAGTTATTGAAGTTTATGTTACTTAAGGTAAGATATATTATGTAAGTGATTAAATGGGGATATGTTGTAGGTCTCTATCTCTATTTTAATAGTAAATTCTTTCAAGGTTGTATAAGAATGCAATGTCAAATTGTGGGTGTCTTGAATTTTCTTGTGCTAGTCTATAAGTCCTTCCTAATATGCCATCAATTGTAAATGATTGTGTGAGTAAGTTGGTACTATTAAGATTTGAATGTCAAAAATTGAATTATGAGGGTAGAGGGCTAGATGGTGCCATCAATTGGTATTAAAACCCAAAAGATTTGGGCAAAAAGCACTAAGTGTGCTCTTGATTTTGATAGGTATTGAACTATATGAGTGTTTTAGTCTAATGTATGTTGGAGTTTAGTAAGTTAATAAGAAAGGAGAGGTACCAAAAGACTGGGAAGAGCAAACACAAAAGAAGCCCTAGGTGAGATATCTAGAATATGAGAATGAATAGAAATATGCAATGTATGCATAGGTAGAGTGTTGAAGGAAAGGAAATCTATGCCTAGACCTATGTGTGACGTGGGTAGTTGTGTGAACCGATCATCGATTGAGAGGAAGTTCACACTTGAAGAATGAGAAGTAGTTGTGTCTCAAGAAGACCTTAGGTGGATTTTTTGTCCAGGGTAGTGACAAAGGCACAAAATATTATTCAAGATAGAGAGGGAAGAAGATTGTTGAATAAGTGCAACATATTGCAGCAATGTGAAGGATGGGGTTTAGTGTAAGAAGACCCATGATAATCCCATATAGGGATAGAAATTGGGACAAGAAGGAGAGGAGAAAGCTCTTAAACGAATTGGAAGAGATTGGAAGAAGAATGGATATTTTGGAAAGGAGTTATTTTACTGATAAGGTGGTGATTGCAGAAATTGGAGAAGAAGCAAAGGACAATAAGTCTACAATAGTGTCATGTCTCTTGGAAGGCATGAAATAAAATAATCATGCAATGAGAAGTGCAATAAGGGTTGTACATGAAAAAGAGAATAATGAGAATGCATTAATTAGAAAGGTGGCACCAGAGATATGAATTAATTAAAGAATATAAGATGCAATAATGGTTGAGAACATGGGAAGAAATAAAAAGAAAAGAGGGAAAGAAAAAGTGCAGCAAGAAAATTTTGGAATAGAAAATAATAAGGAAAGGAAAGTGTCTAGAAAAGAAGCCCTCAAGGAGAAAAAACAGTCTCTTGGTTTACTTGCTACTAATTTTTTGAAGTTGTGAATGCAGGTATGAAGAAGGTTGAGAACAAGCCTTTGGAGACACCAAGAGGAAGGGAAAGAAGAGAGCCCATAGATAAGGAAAGAGATAAGGAAGAAAGAAGATGAGTTGCAACAACATGCCCCAGAGATGAAATGAGAACTATTATAGGAAAGGTTAAAGAGAAAGAGATGGTAAGCTATAAAATAAGGCAAATGGGACAGTAGATCAATGAAGAGGTAAAAGTTTCTTTTGATGGTGTTTTTTATTTTGCAAGTGGAAATGGGAATGTAAATATGCAAGTTCAAAATGAGATAATTAAACTAGTGGATCATGGCTATATACTACCATTTTGGCAAAGGAAATCAGTTGTTAATGAACAATACAAAGAAGTGTGCCAAGTAGTGGTTGGAGACAAAAGCAAGACAACACCAAGGATGAAAGCTATGGTGAAGTGTCAAAGGAGATTTGAGGATAATCCAAGTACATGAGTAGCAAGGAGTCACACCTAGAAGATAGAGGCCCAAGAGTGGGTAGTAAGACATGGGACAACAATAAAAGAAGAAGAAAACAATGAAGGACATAGTGATAAGAGGAAAAAACAAGAGAGTAGAAGATGTGAAGATGAAGATAAGTTAGATAGACAAGGAAAGATGGATAAAGCCATAAATGCTAAGAAGAAATATTATGCTCAAGAGCCTCCAATAGAATTTGTAGAGAAGCAACAAGGTAAGTATAAGGTAAGAGGTAGCCAAACTGATTAGTATGAAGATGAATTTGAGGCTTTGAATGAAATTTATGAATATGAGAGGAATATATGGCTGAATGTGGATGAAAAGGAAATGAGAAGAGAAAAATACAAAAAGAAGGACAACAAAAGAAGGCAGATTAGAAAATTTGAAAGTGAGTATAAAAAGGATACAAAGAATAAGAGTGAAATTCACAAATGGACAATAGAAGTTTGGCCTCAAAATTACATGGAAATAGAAGAAGCAATAGGAGAATTTGAGGCAACAAAGAGTACAAAAGATGAAGAAAAATACATTTGTAAGGGAAGCATAAAGGAGGAAAAATTTAAAGTTAGGGCAGCAAACAAGAATGGTGATTTGTGGGCATAGTCCTCTATGTCTCAACAAGAATTGCAAGAAGATATTGGAATGCATATAAGTGGGATAGTGAAGAAGGTTGAAGAAAAAGAGATTGTAGATTGTAATAGAGAGGTTTGAGCTATGACGTAGGATGAGGTAAACAAAAATATCTTTAATAAGAATGTGGATTTGTATTTCTTTAGTGTTCTGGTCAATAAAAGGGTTGATCATAAATCTATAATGGAGCATGACATTATGGTTTGTGATAAGAGAGAGGATATTAAAAGTGATTTGTGGTTGTTTAATTGGGACATGGAAAAGGACATATATGGGATGATGAATGTGGATTTGTTGAAGGCTAAGCATGCTTTTACTAGAGTTGATAGAATAATAGATGAGGTGGAAATAATTGGGGAAGAAGATGCAAAATGGATTGATTTATGCATGACTGAGCAAACCAGGTATCTTATGCATAGAGGGTAAACCCAAAAAATTGGTTCACAATTCAAGTGAGGAAGGAAAATTGCAAAAACACTCCTATGATTTATTTTTTTACTTTTTAGGGGTTTGCATGAACTAGGGTGTTCAAATGGACCAAAAAGGGGCTTGAATGGACCTTGCTTCGAGCAAACCATTTTAAATGGATTTTTTTCTTTTTTTTTTTATGAAGAAATGGAAAAGAGAGGGTTCACTCAAATCGGGTTCATTCAGCCCCTTTTTCCCCTTCTCCCCCTTTGGCACCAAATTTCTCCAAAAAATTTCCCTTCGAAGCTCAAGTTGAGGATGAAAATGGAGGAGAATTCACACACCCAATTGGATGATGGTAGTCCTTGGAATGAGCTATCCATCTAATATAATTTTAATATATTTTGGTTTTATTATGTATTTGTTTTTTTAGTTTAATTAAACATAGGTTTTTATCCAAAAATCAAGCTCTTTGTTCTTCACATGTGGAAAAATAGTAGATTATCAAAATAAAATTCTAAAAATATGTTCATGGTAGGTATTGATGTCCTTGATCTAGTAAAAAAAAATGAATTTTGATATACAAAAAAAGTTATGTTGTATACAGTCTGCCTATGTCTGAATTGTAATTGGTTTGACTTCGAAACTTGATTAAGGAAAAAATATTCAATAAAAAACTTTGAAACCAAATGAACTTGTTATATATTGTAGTTACAAATCTAAATTCAAAAAAAATAGAAAAAAAGTTATTTGTATATGGTGAGCATCACTCCTTAAAAATGGTGTTTACTAATAAAAGCCAGTTTTCGAAGGAGATGGAAAAAGAAGTGCAATCTGATTCCCAAAATTTTGAAAAATATATTTAGAATCTACAAAAAAATGTCACAAATCACTAGTTTGCATCATCTTTAAATTCATCATGGTTTAGCTACTATAGGTGCCCGAAAGTGAAGTTTTAGTTAGAAAAAAATAGTTTAGTGACTAGTTTGGCCAAAATCGTAAACCAGTATTCTGGGATCACCCAAGAATTGAATGGAGAAAAAAAATGTCGAAGGAATATTTTAATGGTTCTAGAACATTTGTGGAGGAAGCAAAATAAATTTATTGCCTTATGTGTAGGAGCACATGATTTTTCTTTTTGTCCCCTGGGAGTCCGATGCAGTGGCATCACATACTTTTTATAAGTTTCACTATTTACTTGATTATTTCAGTTTTGTGATAGGATGCGATGTGACCAAGTTCCTATCACCTTAGCATTAGGAAGTATGTTGATCAATAAAGTTACCTTCGACATAGATTAATAAGTGATTGTGGATAGTTGGGAGTTGATCAGTTGGGGGTCATCGATTATGGAGAAGAAGTAGTTATGGGAAGTGGTTGGCATTTGGGTGAGTGCGATGGTAAAAGAAAAGATAGGTTAAAGTTATAAAATGCATTGTAGGAAGGTAGGGAGTTGGTTGGGTTAAGCCAAATAGTCAAGGCCAATGAAGTAGCTGAGGAATGGAAATGAAATTGACATAGAAAAGAGAGGCCAATGAAATTTTGTGGGGCGGTCTAAATATAAAAGAGAAGGCCAATAATGATGAAAGTATACATGCAGAGTTGTGTTAAGAAAGGGGAGAGCAACAATTAGAAGAAGGGTAAAATAGGATAATTAAGATTATGAATAAATTTGATGTAGGAGAGTAGAGGAATCCAAGTATAATGGCTTGATTAGGAAAAATTATCAAAAGAAGATTGTTGTAGAGTGAGTCGATTAGTTATAATCAATTTTGTTAAAGAGTCATCTAGGTAGGCCAAAAGTAAAGATTTTGTGTAAATAAAAACCAACAATAGTAAAGTGTTTGTCAATATCATTATGGCTTATGTTAATTTATTGATTTGAATTGTTGGTTTCTTAGGAATGTTATAGTAGAGATTCTATGATCTAGTTGATTATGAAGTTATTGAAGTTTCTATCGCTTAAGGCAAGAGATATTATGTGAGTGATTAATGGGGATAAGTTGCAGGTCTTTGTATTTGTTTTAATAGTAGATGCTTTGAAGGTTATATATGAATGCAATGTCGAATTGTGGGTGTCTTGAACTGTCTTGTGATAGTCTATAAGTCCTCCCTAATATGCGATCAATTGTAAATGATTGTGTGAGTAAGTTGGTATTGTGAATATTTGAATACTAAAAATTGAAGTGCAAGGGTAGATGGCTAGATGGTGACATCAGATTGTTAGGACTTATAAATAATTAGGAAAACAAATTGATTGATGACCTAACTTTAGGATGTTAAACTAAGTTGCACATGTGTTTAACTAGTTGAGTTCCTTCACCATATTTAAAGTAAATTGTGATGTTCTGTTGACATTCTCTTCTAAGAAATTTGATCGAAAAACCTATAACACATAGTTATTTTCCTTATGTCTTTCCCATCCTCATTAAGGCAAGGCTAATAGGGTGATGTTAAACTTTAATTGAGCATGAAGGGATGTTTGGATTCTACTAACTATATAAAATCTTATCTATATTAAAGCATGGGGTTGAACTTTAAATGAACATGAAGAGATGTTATTAATGCTACTAAGTGCATAAAATTTCATCTATAATTGTATGGTAGGAAAATAAATGATGAATGATAAATGTTGAGAAGGTATAAAAATTAAAGGATTCTCACAACAAAAATAATTAAAACATAATTTATTTTTTCTAGATTCATGAATGAAATTTTTAATTAGAAAATAAAAATAATAACCTATTTTGTGTGTATACACAAAGAGATATCTCAATAGGCTTGTTACCCTATTCAAGGTTAAACATAGAAGGGAAAATATAATCTATGACTTGTTAAACAGAGAAGAGAAAAGATTATCTATGGTGTGAAACCCAGTCATTAGTTAGAAAATAAATCAACCCTCCTTATAGAAGAGAGTTATCAGAGTTTAGGTTCCTCCCATTAACCATAGAATTA